>JAODLL010004720.1:0-10964 GCA_026546735.1 Forbesichthys agassizii | reverse complement strand
TTTATATATATATATATATATATATATATATATATATATATATATATATAAATGAGAACAGTTCAACAAGAAATCATCTACGGTTGTCTGACCTGAGCCCAGAGCAAGGCCGCCAGCCATGAGGGCTGCGTTGCCAGCGTTGTTGAGCTGGTTGATCAGGGGCTGGGCCTTGGACAGCTCCACTGACAGCTGACGGCCCTTAAATATGGTCCCGTTGAGGGCATCGATGGCTGACAGAGCATCCTCCTTCCTCTCCATGTGCACAAATGCATAGCCAGCATTAGAGCATAACCTGGCTGTGGTGGGTACAGGAAACAAGCAGGATATTTACATATTTCATTTAAACCCCCGGAACATTTTCAAATGTCTTGTGTGCTGGCGATAAGCCCCTAAAACTGACCTTTGACCTTATCACAATCCAGAACCCTTCCAAAGGTCTGAAACAGGCCATGCAAGTCGTCGGCCGAACACGTGGCGCTCAGGTTCCCCACAAACACCTTGGTGGAGTTTGGAGGGCGTGCGCGCGATTCCTCCACCACCAAGGGCCTGCCTCGGTATTCTTTGCCATCCAGATGCCGTATGGCCCTGCCAGAACCACAACCATAAACATTGTTCGCTGGTACACTGTGGCTAGCTTGTAGCGTAAGCATTAGCACAGATTTTAAAAGGTATAAATATAACAATATTGATATATTGGGATGGGGAATGGTGAATTACAAAAATTACCTGTCAGCAGACCCCTCTCCTTTCAGAGTGACAAAAGCATACTGTCTTAACAGGGAGCAGGTGTGGACCTCCCCATACGGAGCGAAAAGCTTGTTCAGTTCTTCATGAGTTGCATCTAATGGAAGGTTCCCCACAAACAATTTTACGTTCTCAGTGTTCATCTCTGTGTCCACCAGAGATCTGTATATGGATAAACAGAACATGAATTATTGGTAAGCTTATTATTTTTATCTGTAAAAATGTGTACATTCAACAAGAAATGTGTCTTATTATACCATGTAAATTGAAGCCATGTTATTCATTATTTGCTACTGCAACCATATCTTCATGTGTTAAACTAGCCTCCCACCATGAAATGTATTCATGCCCTCTCACTAATTCAAATAATCATGTAATACATTTTCCAATATTCTCTGACTAAGGCACACATTTCTATTTATTTCAAAGAAAAAAACATGAATGTATCTGTCTATATTAGAAACGCATGCCTGTAGAAAGTATTGGGTCATATAGCAATTCTACTTTAAATTTGCTCATACAAAAACCATTGTTATTGATTTAGTTATTTTAAAATTCAGAGATTACGGTACCGTACAGTAGTGCATAACTAAAATAACTAAATTCCATGTGCATAAGGTATGCCTAATTATATTTTGTCTAACTGTATAATGTACTTTACATTGTAGTGTAACCTTCTAGGCCTATATCGTTTGTATAAAATAAAATAAATTACATACGTGTATAATATACGTTAAAATCGAAAAAAGAAAAAATTGATTATAGGTGGCAAACCATGGTTTAATATAATGAGTTTGACAGCTGTACGGTAATGTAAGTAATGCATTTGGAATATCTAAAAAGTGATTTTAACCTGTTGTGTTAGGATCAAAATAGCCGAGATCGCGCTATTTACGTTGGTTCCCAATAGTACGTTAACGCTTGCTAGCAAGCATGCTATGGTTAAAAATATTGTTATATACGAAACCTGCTTTTGCACACCTATCGTTGACAAAAATGCATGCGTTTACAAATAATAGCATAACATCTACAAATAATAGCATAACATCTGCTGGATCAAAATGAAAGGCAGCAGAGGTGGACAGATGCTAGCTTGAAGCTAACACACAGCTGGCCATCTTGTTAACGGTAACGTCGTAGCTAAAGTAAGCTAGGTACGGTAATTTTAACATGATGGTGCTGCCGTGGCCAAATACGGATATATATATCGAGCAATCTACCTATATGTGCACATATACAGGGCATATATAAAGTACGCTCGATCAATATATGTTATTTGTGGTCCGCTATTATACACGCATTATTATTTATTTAGCAAGTTCTTCAGACACATTTCTTACCAAACGCGGTGCTTGAGCTGAATTTCCGACGTCATATCCGCTTCCGGCTTATAGACGATGACGCGTGTGCCAAAGATTGTCAAATTAAAGTTACTATAAAAATGTTAAATTACAGTATGTGTGCGCTATCCTGCTTTTGCGAAATCAAATATAAAACCTAACGAAGTTAGGCCGGTCAAAGTGATCACTTTAAAAATCCACTTTAAGGCCGATGGATGTTGTCGTTTGTTGTTAGGTTAGTTTTTATGGCAAATATGTATTTTTAAATGATATATTATGAAAGCTCATGCGGGACAGTGTAATATATGTTTTATAAAATAGTTTAATGTATGTAGCTAGAATATTATATACAAATTGAAGGGATCACAACATGCAAAATACGATCGCGTTGGTGTATAGCAAAACAATACAGGTTTTAAAATCTGATAAAAACGTAAAGTTCGATTGGAAAACAGGTTATATCCAGGTTATATCAGGTGAGACACACGGGAGGAGCTACACAGCAACAGACAACTGAAGAACGTGCCACTGTGCGTCTCACTAGGGTCGCGCTAAACACAGTCCAATACAGTTTCACGTGAAGTTAATCTAGACATTGATGGGAAGTTAACGTCGACAATATGTATAAAGTGGAACCGTGATTCAAGAGAGGGTTCGTGGCAAAGAGTTAAGCTTTCAGGTAGGCTCAAATAAATACCCCCCCGCCCAGCTAGGCCTGGTCGAAACGACACACTTTAGCGTTACAGTAGGCCTACATTAGTCTAACCATGTAAAGGTACTACACCATTTTAATGACCATTGAAAGCGATTGTTATCTTTCTCTAGTAGGTCTCGTTTATTAAAAGACAAAACAGTAGACTACACTGTGTAGGGTTGTCATGGTAGCATGTTGGAAAAACTTTGCCTAAATAGTTTTGGCACCACATTTAAAAACAAGTTTGATACCATGTAACAGTTATACCGTAAAACACAACATTCAATAATCTCATAAAATGTCCTTCGTTATTCTCGGGTCCTGTTTTTATTTTATACAACTCCAGAATGTTTTTTATTGATGCAATGAACCAAGTCAGGACATGTTGGACCATCCTCTCTCTCTCTCTCTCTCTCTCTCTCTCTCTCTCTCTCTCTCTGTGTGTGTGAGGCTAATTATGGTGGCAGAGTAATAGCAATAGAATAATAATAACTACGTGTGTGTGCACCATGCATGCGCATTTAGTGCTGTACATATTAGCACATCCCACTCACCACTCACCTGGTATGGTTAGTAATCCCATAAGCAGATAATCACCACCACCTTGTGTGTGTGTGTTCGTGTTTTCTTACGTAGATGGCACAGCCAGAGGAACCGCTTTACGACTTCCCAGAGCCCGCTCCTGGGGCAGAACACCAGTGGGCCGGACATCAAAGAGGGCAGGGATCTCTCAGAAACATCAGCGTATTGGACCGCCTCTTGCTTACACTTCCTGTCTGGTTACAGCTGTCAATCAACCCTGCCACCGCACTGCACATACTGCAACGGGAACCGCCAGGGGTCAGAATCACATGCGCACACACATGCACAGAAAAACCTTGTTCAGCTTACACTGCACACTACATACAAATATATAGACTGTCTATGTCTCACACTACAATGTAGCAGTGCAGTATGTAACAGGCTTTGTCAACCCACAGACTTTCCTGGTGCGCAAGTCGCGTACATCACAGAGGAGTGTGTTATGTGTTCGTCTTGCGGACGACAGTGTGCCTTCCTTCGTTCAGCAGTTTGGCATACGAGAGGAACACGGCAGTAAGACAACTATGACATTTCTGAATCCCTGACATGAAATATTGGAGATTTCCAGGAGAAAACAAGCTGGTCGTCACGACATCGTGGCATACTTGTGTTATGACAAGCCTTTTCATCTGCATGGAAAGGTGGAAATGAATTTGGCATTAGATGAAATGTCAATATACTGGTGATACCACATCTTATTTTACCTTTTATAATATATACAGAATTAGTTAAACCATTTTCACAATGAGATCAAGAAAAAGCAGCTGACGATCTCCATGTTGACGACCTCCATTAATTAATATCTGTATCCTCGAGGTGTAAATGATGGTACTGTTTATATCTCTACTCTATGTATTGTGCTATAGTTATACATACCTTTGGCTCTCTCACCAGCTGTCTGCCTGGAGACATCAGACATCAACTTCTCAGACCTGCCAAGACTTATCGCCTTCTACTGTGTCAGCAGGTAAACCTTTCTCTTTTGCCATATCTAGTTTTTCAGCATTTCCTTGAATTTATAAATTGTCCTTATAGCATTTTCAGTTATAGAATAATTCCTATATGTTATAGAGTAATTCCTTAATTTGTATCGACTTGAAACAGACTTTTATAAATTAAGAATGAAAAAAAAATCAAATTCCTATATGTTATAATGAGTAATTCCTTACTTTTATAAATTAATAGAGAAAAAAAAAGCGTTATAACTCAAATACATTTCTTCCATGTCTCATCTTCTGATACTTTCGTTAAATGAGTTGTAGGTATGATTTTACAGCTATAAATGTAATTGTAATTTGTTAGAAATTTCAGACATCCATCAGCTATCACTGAGTGAATATCTGCTCTGGCTGATTAGACTGGTTCCGCGGCCTTCCGCCCAACTATTTCCCTTAAAGGCAGTGTAAGTCATTCTTGAGAACTGCTGCAAAACTTTGAGCTCAAATCAAACCTCCCGCAAAAGATCCGCCTCACATATTGAAATGCATTGTTGTTGTGAGCAGTGTTTGCCACTTTGTTTATGTTCCTATTTACGGAGCCAGGGTTGTATAGAAGTACCAGATTTATTATTTCAGCACGCACAGAGAACGGCAAGATAGCAAAAGGTGAGGGCGAATTTGAGAAAAGGTGTACTATCTTATAATTACTTTACTATAGCTTACTATACCTTTAACTCAGTTTTCACTGAGATTATAGTCTGGAAACACTGTTATTTATAGCAGGCTCTCATCACAACTCTCAAATCCTCCCTACAGCAGCTTTGTTATTAAAACTGTGCATGTTTCTTTGTGTCAGGGATGTATTGCCCTTCAACCTGGAGCTTCCTGAAGCCATTGCTAAGGCAACATCCCACAAAGAGCTTGAGTCTATCTCACATATGGGAGTAGGTAAGTAAATATACCAGATGTATTGCCTCCCAATTACATTGGCTACAATGTTTTATCTGGGGGTGAAACACAAATTATTAATCCAATTAAGTTTTAGAAATCAAATAATAGGTTAAAGGTGAAGTCAGCGATCTTGGAGAAAGATTGTTCATATTTTCACTTGATCGAAACAAAAACATCTCGTCCTTCAATGCCATAGGCTGCTCCATCAGAATCTCCGCCCCCAATATTGGACACACATTGCCAAGGCTGAGACAGCACTTTGTTTGTGTTTCCATTTACAGAGCCTGGGCGGTATAGAATCACCAGAGTATTTGTTCAGCATGTAGTTTATAAGTGGTGTGGCCTAAAGTGATTTCGTGGTCTTTGTTCGATATTATAGATTTCAAAGTTATATATGAAAGTGATTTCATGGTCTTTGTTCGATATTATAGATTTAAAAGTTTGAGTTTATGTGATGTGGCTTAAAAGTGATTTCATGGTCTTTGTTCGATATTATAGATTTAAAGTTATAGTTTATAAGTGATGTGGCTTAAAAGTGAGTTCATGGTCTTTGTTTGATATTATAGATTTAAAAGATAGTTTATAAGTGATGTGGCCTAAAAGTGATTTCATGGTCTTTGTTCGATATTATAGATTTAAAAGTTATATATGAAAGTGATTTCATGGTCTTTGTTCGATATTATAGATTTAAAAGTTATAGTTTATAAGTGGTGTGGCCTAAAGTGATTTCGTGGTCTTTGTTCGATATTATAGATTTAAAAGTTATATATGAAAGTGATTTCATGGTCTTTGTTCGATATTATAGATTTAAAAGTTTGAGTTTATGTGATGTGGCTTAAAAGTGATTTCATGGTCTTTGTTCGATATTATAGATTTAAAGTTATAGTTTATAAGTGATGTGGCTTAAAAGTGAGTTCATGGTCTTTGTTTGATATTATAGATTTAAAAGATAGTTTATAAGTGATGTGGCCTAAAAGTGATTTCATGGTCTTTGTTCGATATTATAGATTTAAAAGTTATAGTTTAAACTGCTGTGTGTGTACATATTACGTTACAGAATTTGAAAATGCTTGTTTGGGTTCAAATAATTTGTCATGAGCATTTTGACTTTTTTTTTTCATAATCAAGAAGTAATCTACAGATGAATGAAAATAACTGTTAGTTGCAGCTCCACTTTTACCTTGTTATTGGAAAGTAGGCACTAATTAGGTATTATGCATAGACCGTACAACATAACATTCTTAAAATAATTTGAAATGATGATACCCACTATTATTTGAATAGTAATAATGATAACGCAGACTATTTTGTTGTTTGTCATTAGAGTTTTGGAGTTCGCAGCTAAACTTCCGTGGGCCACGAGAGGCACGTAAGGCACAGAAGTTTGAGGAGAAGAATCCAGAACCAATAGGTGCACCCCCCTCTGTTGCATCCTCACAAGCGAACTCTGCTACCCAGCCTGGGTCCCCCCCGAAGCTTGACCCAACCAGTGAGCACGAGGAGAGACCCCAAACCAATACTGCTGCAGACCAGTCTACCTTATTCCAGGAGTTCTGTCCAATCAGGACACGCAGCCCCAGGGAGCTGAACTGTGGCTCTGACATGGGTACGCTGTGCTTCGTCAACCCCCTTTTCCCTCAGTCCCACGATGCACTGCAGAAGCGACACGTATTCAAGCGCAGCCACAAGGTCCGGGTTTCCACTGAGAACTCAAGCCCCCTGTCACCCCCTCTGGACCCACCACCCCCTCCACCCCTAACGGCCAAATCCAAAGGCAGGTGTAAGGCCAGACAGCAGGCGGTACCCAAGACTCCGTGCGGGACACAAGCTCAGCCAAGTCAACCCGCCCAGAGGGATCCCCGGTGTGTTGGCGCCCAGCTCCAGACCTCAGCACAGTGGCAGCCTGTTCCTCAGCCCTCTCCATTCCTACCTCAAATCCAGGAGCAGGACCAGAAGACAGGCCAGATATACGTGGAGCCCGAAGGAGGCCAGGAAGCCAGACCTCCAACACCAAGCACGACGACGGAGCATCTGCCACGCCCAGACGAGTCAGACTATAGGCAGCCCTCTGCAAAAGTCTTCAACCTCACCCCGTCCCTCTCTCCTCACCCTTCTCCTTCCGTCTCCCCTAGAGAATCCCCCCCTAGTTTGCTGAGGTCCTTCCCGTCGCTCTCTCAATACGACTCCCCTGGTGTCCTCCCCTCTCTCTCACCCTACCAGTCTCCCTGCCCTTCTCCTAAAGCCCCGTTGCCCCTTTGCCCCATTCCCTCTCCCTCAGCCTCCCCTGTAGCGGAGGACTATTGCACTCCAGCAACCCCTCCGAGGCCACGTCAGAGAGGCAAGGAAGGGGATGTGCATGCGGATGAACAAAGGGACGGGGGGGGAGAAGAAATAGGCTTTATTTTATCCCACCTCTTCCCCATCCAGTTAAATGATCCATGTAGCTGCAGTTCCCTCAGCAGTCTAGAGGAGGCGGCATTAACCTGTTCCCCCTCAATCCTTCAAGTGGACAATGGTATAGCCACTGGACTCCAGTAGCGTCTCCTCTAGAGCCACTCAGCTCAGTGTCGAGTGGCGTAGAGGGGTAGAGCAGGGCGTCTACCTCGTTTTCCTCTTCCTCCTACCTAAGTAAGACACTTGACCCTAACTGCTCCCTACATGTTGGAGGCTGCCTTGCATGGCTGATGGCTGACACCACTGTCAGCGTGTGAATGGGTGAACGAGGGATGGAATGGGCTTCGATTGCCTTGTGGGCTAGAAAAGTGCTAGATTATAAATGTAGTCCATTTACCATTTATTTTCTGGCCTTGGTGGACTAAGCTTCTTGCAGCAGTCAGGACAATCACCCACGAGAGAAAGTCATAATACACCTTGGTACCTCTTGGCCACTGACCTCTCAACCTATTAAATTAGATGGAAAAAAGATTATATATATATATATATATATATCTTTGATGATAATTTGCATATGAATATATTTTTTAAATGTTTTATTAATCTACCCTACTGTTAGATCAAATCTAGCACTTAGTATTTAGGCATTTGAGAAGTGAATGTTAACATGTATTTAATAGATGATATATGTGTATCTGTTACCCTCAATTACATGCTGCTGTCATTATTGTAACCTTGTTTTTTGCTTAAATACAAATTGTACATTTGTTTGTAAAAGTGTGCTATAAATGGTACGTGTTTTCTATACAGCCTATAGTTATACTGCCATCTAGTGTCACATGTAGGCAGTGTCAGTACATCTTACACAGTCGTTGCTGGTGGCCTAGCCCAAGGAGCCCTCAAGGATTCTGGATGCAAAAGCCTTTGGGTGGCATCCCATAAACTTTCCCGTCCTTCTCATTAGCATAATGATTAGTCCTACTGTTACTCTTATTTTATCCCAAACCCTCTATATTTACTCCATGTTTAATGCATTTTGTATTTAACATCTGTTTATCATAGGGGTAGGCTACTATGCTGATTGTTCTTGCGTTCACCTACCAGATGTCGACCCTTTTCCATCATTATCCCCTGTGTAACAGCATAATACTGCTTTTCTGTATTAGGATACTCAGTCTTCCTGATTATGACTAATCATTACTCCACCTGTGTTTTATGAACATACTGCAACGTTTACTTATTACCAAAGACATGTGCAGGCTCAGTGCTGCATACATGTTACCCTGCACGTTTTATTCAGACTACTGCATTATTCCGAATTTGATATGGGTCAACTCATGTAAACGGCATATTCTTTCCATATGGATATTACAAATTAGGCCTTATACCTAGTGTATACATTTTTAATTAAGTCCATTTAGTCTAGCTTTGCGTAAACAGATAACTCACTGGTTAAATTATACATTTTTATCATTGTCACAGCCTATGTTCCGCTGCTGATCCCTGGAAAATACTTTGTGGAGAAAACTGCAATTGTGTCCATAAGAAAAGCTATGGGGATCTGTTATACTCAAGTGGGAACCTTCTTGCTCAGAAATTAATACAACGCAGAAGTGCCAAACCCTGCATCGAATGGCCACTTAAGGCTGGCTGCAAAAGGGAGTTAATCCCCTTAGACACCAATGTAAAAATGTTCAAAAAACGGGTTTGTCTTTACAGCATGCGTCTCTGTTCATGACAACTGTACGGGGGATAAGTTATTTTATAACACATCAGTTAAAAGCTGATACAGCCATACATTATCTCATTCTAATGAATAATGGGCCTAGGGGGGCGTTACAGGCGGAGTGATGTACTGCAAAGATGTTGTTGCCCAGAGCCAGCACAACGCGGTGTTTAAATAAGTTCTCGAGTAAAGCTATGGGTTTGTCCATTTATACAGTCTGTCATACTAGACATTTGGTAGATACATTTTCAGAATTAAAATGGCTACATTCTGTTCATATTGCGTACTTGTCGAGACATGACTTGTAGAGTCAGTGTATTGAAGACACGGTTTAGAATCTAGAGTGGTGTAATAGAATATTAAGTGTACAGAAACGCCAAAAGGGTCTGACCTCTAACTGGGATCTATTGTCAGCTACTGTAAGCAGCTATTTGTATGTAGACATTTGTAACTGCATCCGACCATTGGCCAATCTCTTCTCTCACTACACAATCACTGAAACACACCGTATTCTGAGACCCCCCCCCCCCCACACATACACAGACCTACACACCTTTTATTAATGGCACACCTTACACCATTTTATTTTACTCATGATGCAACACATTAAGTTTGTTAGTTAGCTCATGCCTGGGAAGGTATGTTATTACAGTATATAGCAATGCCATTCAATATTTCCTTTTAAAAACAATTTTATTTAATCAACAATTGTGTTTGTAGTTAATTTAGCAGCAAACAGCTTCCAGTTTAGGGAAGTTAAACTGTAACATGTCATAATCATCTAATAGTTTGTTGCCTAATAACTAAGTGAATAAGACAAACTACCAAAACCCAAACAACTTTAAGGTCATTTAAAAAAAGTCAGCATTTACAGTGAATTAAGACAGACATTTACTTGGAACTCATTGTGGTCATTTAGCATAAAATATGGTTTATTCAAAGGTAAGTGCGTCTTTTGGGTCAATGATCAGCTCCTTCAATTCACCCAACAAATTAACAGAATATCCTCAGCTCATATCTAATGCAGATCATGTAGGCCTATGTATGAATTTGTTTTGAGAGGTTGTGTTACAAACATTTGTTTTGTTACTTATGGTGAAACAGTGTGAAGGAAGTCTCTGGAATTGATTTCATCACCAAAAAGAGGCATCTCTTTTACTGAGCTCCAATAGGCCAGCCTCCAACTGCTCTGCATCGTCTTGGAAACGCTCGATGAAGGACTGGATCAAACCTGCAGCACTACCCTCATACTCCACAATCTCAACACTGTCCCCTGGAAATAACAATCACACATACAACACAATGTCATTCAAAATAAAATAACAAAACAGCTTTTCAGCACTGTGTAGTAGTTACTCCGGAATAAGATAAAAAAAATGAATGTTATTTTAGATCACGACATACTGGTGTTATGTGTAAGCTGTAGGTTACATATACTGTTAGGTTTTGAAGTGAGCACTTAACGCAGCAAAGTATACATGTAGATTTTATGGCTTAACATATCTAAGATTCAGCACTTTATTCTCTCACACACACACACACACACACACACACACACACACACACACACACACACACACACACACACACACACA
>JAODLL010004718.1:3939-33896 GCA_026546735.1 Forbesichthys agassizii | reverse complement strand
AGAGAGAGAGAGAGAGAGAGAGAGAGAGAGAGAGAGAGAGAGAGAGGGGTGAAGGTGGCCCTCAGCAATATCAAAGAGCTCTTCAAAACCTTGGACAACCACAGTAGGCTACAGAGATCCACACATAGAGATTGGGATATCTCCTGTTACAGTATATGTGTCTGTGTGCATGTATGTGCGTGCGAGCGTGTATGTGTGGGCGAGTGTGTGTGCACGTGTGTGTGCGCCACATGTATTAAGTGTAGCAGTGCTCAACGTACCAGAAATCAATGACTATAATATTATCCATCAACGGGTCGTGCTTTCACAAATAATCTCCTGGTTTCAATATTAGGTTGCTCTCAGAGTGAAGAGTATTCACTGACACTTCCTGTTGCTTTTCTGCTGTGTCTGTGTAACATGCATCTACATGTATGTTATACTGTATTTAAATATGTACTGTGCCGCATGTGTTTGGAACCACACACACACAGGTGACACCTACTGTATATTCCTACTACCTTGTTTTTTCAGGCGCAGGTGTACTACTGCGCTGTACACAGCTCCTGTATTGGCTGGTGATGCAAATGGCCACCCAGCTGTCACCCATTAGGGGGAATAGGGCGAGAGTGTAACCGGCCATGGCTGAGCGCCACTCTCCGAGCCTGCATGTCCCCCTTCATTCCTCATTAAGGGCGAGAGCAGGAAAACCATGGTGTGTGGAGAAATCATGCTTAGATATGAGGAAGCGTAATCTGGGACATGAATAAGAACGGCATCTCCTCCAAACAGTGTTTCAGGATTCGTCTATGAGCCACGGTGCCGTTTGTAAACTCAAAGATGAATTATTAATGCGGAGGTTTTGCTTAAAGCCGGGACTGGCTGGACATACTTTTATTTTTTTAAGTGCGCTGGGCCTTTCAGGTTAATAAATATAATGATGGGCCTGAGCATGCTGCCTTTCCCAAACAAACTTTACGGGCCAACGTGGAACAGATTTCATTTCTTTTTTTCTGACCAGAGAACACGGCATGTAATGGATTTAAGACACAGCTGTGTGATTACTTGTCAGACAAAGATAAGTGTAATCCCGACAATGTATAAACACAGGTCAAAGCAAAGCTCTAACACTTCAAACTTCACTTTGCTATTATAGGAGGGCAGCATACGGCCTCCTTTAACAATTCTGCTGTCTCCGCATTTCCACCTATATATATTGCCTTGTGTATAGTAACTGCCAGCAAAGATACAGCTGCAACCATATGCTGTGCAGTTATTGCAGTTTTTGTTGTGCGTTAATTACCTTTCTTTGCAAACCGTCAATAAGATGAGGCTATATAATTTACATATTGGCAGGTAGGACAAATGGTTAGTTACACCTCTCTTGGGATTTGCTCCGATATATCATGTACCTTTTGCTGGGAGGCAGGCTGGGTCACTTCACAAAGAGCAGGACTAGAAACAAAGACACGTAACTATAATGACAACTAGGGAAATACTTAGGTAAAGGCAAAGAGTGCAGGCTATAAATAGAGAGACCTCGTGAAGCACTCATAGGCGAATTAAGCATATAAACCCTGATATAGGAAGCTGGGTACAGGTGGATGGAATGATTCGGACTAATTACTGAGACTAGGTGCAGGTTTGTCAAAGGTATTTCTAGAATTCAGGTGAAGGTGACCGAATAGGTGGCTTAGGGGGTGTGGTCTCTGTCCTGTCCAGTGAGTATGTTACAGAGGACGGCATCTGTTTATAATGTTGGTGACATGGTTGGGTGCCATTAGAGTGTATACTGGTGTTTAAATGCTGATGATGTGGTTACAACCATTATTCACTAAAGCTTTAAATGTATTTTAATCTACAGTCAAGTGTGTTCTGGTTTTACTATGTGGCCATTTTTAAGGACCACTGAATCTAGGTGCATGTCCATTAAGCATTGCAACATGATTTTATGAAGTGGTTAAAGACAAATAACTGACATGGCTGTTACGATAGAGGCAAAGTGTGGGGAGATAAAACGTTCCCAAATCACAATAAATCCATTACACACAAAAACACCTCTCAAATAGGCCTTTTAATCTCACTTTATTACTGCCGTACACCTCATAGGAAACCACACACATTAATACTTAACATGCTGACATGAAATGGCTATTAAGTGTGTTTTGTGCTGTTTACTAAGATGATCTCTCTTCGCACTAGAGACTAAATGTAATAGCAGACTGTATATCAATATATCAATATATATTTATTTATATATATATATATATATATATATATATATATATATATATATGTGATTGTATATGCATATAAGATTTTAATGCTTGCTAATAACCAGATTAAAGACACTGCATTAATATACCAGAATTTGTTCTACAGCGGCTATAAAATGTATTTTCAAGTAAAAATAACTGACCATTACCGATCTTAAACAAAAGATTGCTACTTTATCTGGGTGCCAGTGCTACAAACATTTTGTGCATCCAAGCTGGTTTATACAGTACCTTGGAGCATTAGCTGCAATAAAGCTAGATTGCTCCAGAGCCACCGTGGAGCCAAGTAGGGCAAAAGGTTGAGTTCATGAAGAGAGGCGAGGGGGTTATGGGGAATATGGAGAGAAAAAAAGCAATTTATCGGAGAAGCTCACCTCCAAGACCTCCCCCAGCAGCTCCACAGACAGACATGACCAGTGGAGTGGCGTGAGATATGCTAGCGTCAACGTGTTTACCAGCGAGTGTGACAATATTGAAGTGATAGTTCACATGAAATACAGTTTGTCAGGTGGCAATAGTTCAGTTCGCACTCACTGCTGGTGTCCCGGTGTCGAAACACTGATGAGAACGCATGTAGCTCACGTTTAAATAAGCGGCATTGTACTTGTGTTAGGCTGGAGTTCACCACATGGGCTGTGTTAAGAAAGTATTTTAAATATTCTAATTATATCACCGTGGTTTAAGTTTGGGTTATTACGTGTCTGACTTCCATAACACTTTTTTAGGTTACTTCTTTCAAATACCTCAAACACCTTACCAATCCTGTCAGTCAATTAAAAGTCAATTAATTACATAATTGACTTTCAGAGAGCTTCATGAACTTCATGTTATTGGCTGCTATCCATGTTTATGTGTGTAATTGTGTGCGGTAATGTGTCAGGAATGTGTGCGCATTCCAGACTGTGAATACTGTATGTGTGTGTGTGTGCCCTGTGTACATCCACTTCTTTAACTTGGGGTGAGCAGCATTTAACAGGAAGTGTGTCGGCTTATGACAAAGCCTCATGAGGTCAGGACAAGCATGTCGAGATTAATTTATGGTCATACTGTGACCGATAAAGGTCAAGCTGTCCGTCAACAGCTCCTCCCAAGCTACAGAAATAAAAGATTGTATTGCTAATTAATGGTTGTGCATAATTATAACGTGTGTGAGTGTAATTGTATTCATTAGTCATTTCCTCATACAGAGTCTTCTGTTGTGTGTGTGTGTGATTCTCAGGGTTAAAGGTAAAAGACATTCTGGAGAATACTTCCTAAATTTAAATTCAAATTCAAACTCAAATCAAATCAAAACACCTCCTCTTTCAATGCACTAACGTGCTTCCTGAGAGCTCTGTCCCCCTCAAGGCATTGAGATGGTTAGGATATTGTTATGTGCGGTCTGCACCACTTTGTTTATGTTCCTATTTACGGAGCCAGGGCTGTGTAATAAGCAATATGCTAGCGAGCAGACTATGATTTGAAAAAAATGTGTATTTGATAATTTCAACCACTTACAATACTGTTAAGACTCAAATAAAATTGCATATAATTATTCTGCTCAGATTATTATTTTGTATTATATATATCATTTCCAAAATGTTTGTTTTAATTAAATAAAGTGTATTGATGCAAGATCACCTCAAAGTCTTTCAAGAGGTAATAGCCTCAACCACACATTGATTCAAGTTTGTGCTAAATCATTATGTTGTAGGCATACTGTACGTTATTTGTCCTAATGCCATCACATGCCTCAGTGTGTACTCTCCCCATAAATGCCATTCTGAGGCCATGGGCCTAAATGAGCGCATTAGGAGTCATGAGCCCATAAGCTCCCTGCAGTAGCCCTAGAAAGACAGAGTGCTGCTCCAATTAGTTGACCTGTCGCCGTGGACACACGTAGCTGTGTATTGCCTCAGGAGCAGGAAACGGAGCAGTGAGTGGTTGGAGGAGCACATCCAAGGCTTCTGTCATCGCCCTGGATAATAATTGTGTCATATTGTGAGCGGGCTGAGAGGCACACACTGTAGACACACTGTAGTTTTAATACCTATGTGATAATAAAGCACTGGTAAAGCTGTTTCAATTTTTAATCGCATCCTCAGGGTATCAGTGAGGATGATACTGCTAAAGCTGCATAATGTAGCTTGTCTATGGTGAACTATGGTGATGATGCTGCTAAAGATGCAGGATAGCTTGTCTGTAGTGAACTGTGGTGAACCTGCTGTTAGTATTGGAATTTTTCTCCCTAAGCACAGTGAAACTAACAGTAAAACAAGAGACAAGTCTGTACTGGGTAAAGTAGAGTGGCAGGAAATGTACCGGTGTCCTGAAAGTCAAAATATTACACTGTATTCTAGCCGTCAAAAACATACTGTACTGTGCGGTGCAGCTGCGTCTTGCAAGTTGGCCACCAATTTCTAGGCAGATGTAAGCATATTTATTTTAGGAGTTTAAACAATGTCACCTCTTAAGTTTAGGTTTCACAGGGGAATGTGCCTTTTCTTGGTAAATATACTCACACATTTAGTAAAAGTAGCTCTAGCTTTTAATAAGGGACATTTAATTGCATACCCCAATATAAGCAATTCATATGGGCAAAGTTCTGTAAATGTGAATGAACTGCAAATGAGCTGCACCGACAGCAATGTAGTTGGGGAGCCAGCAAATGAATAAAAAAGCAGTTTAACCCATCGGTCGTTCCCCTGCTCTCCCCTAGTGTATAAATACATGGTTGTTTTAGGCGGGAACATGAGGGGAGGTGACAGTGGGTTAGAGGGGAGAGACATGGTGTGCTGACTACATCTGGTCTCCCTGTTGAAGCCCAGACACTGAACACTGTGTCTGGCTGCCACACACACTGCAGAGTACGTTTACTGCCGCTGACAACATGTGATGACAATTGCACGAGACGCAAAGGGAATATCATCAACGTAAAACTGGGGATGAAAGAGACAAGTAAATGGGAGAGAGAAGGATCAAGCTTTTGAAAAGCAACACCTGATTTGTATTTCTGTTTTTAATAAACAACATCAAAAGTAAATCAGAATATTCATATTTGACAAGCACTGTAGCCTTTTCATTTTGTTAAATCCTAATCTGGCCAAATATTCCAATACAAATAATAATATCATCAAATCATCAAATCAAAAAACCCTAAGAAACACCTGTTCTCCATTCTCTTGTATCTGAAACAATCAGATGCAAGAAAGTGTTTCCTGCCTCTACCAATCACATGAGTGTACAGCACTTCGCTAACACATTTGGTCGTGCAAAATTGTATAATACGTTGAGTTATATCATTGACTGCATAGTACCTTGAAACATAAACGTTCTTTCATCATTCCCAACATTTATCATTCCAGAGATGCTGAATTGACCACGAGCACACATTTGTGGGATAACATCAGGCGGCTGTCCAGAAATGATCAGTGCAGTTTACCGGTGGCAGAAACAAAGCCATTCAGGCTCAACCAACAGTATTGATCATGTGATAATGTTCCGTCTTACTGTATGTTTTGTGAATCAACACATAACTAGAGTTGTGTGTTTGGACCTGAATTACACTTGAGTGATATAATTCATATAACTTCAGGGAAAGATATACAATATAAATCGATGAGATTTAGTTGGCAGCCGAATGCTATCATTAATTCTCAAGGTTTGGGTAAAGATGAGGGCTGACTAATGAGGGAGATATGTAAATGTTGCAACATTTCTCTGTTGAGGATATAATCAGACTTTACAGAATTAATACACTGTCTGTCGGAGAGATTCTAAACTAACGTCAATTCACCCGATATGAATTGTTAATGTTTACACGAGAAATCTTATCGACCACTGCATACAGTTTTAATCAGAAAAATTAGGGAAACTTCACAACTTTAATAGAACACATTTTTCATAGTTGACACGCACATGCATTTCATTTTTAGATACCTACTGTAAAAGGAAACTACACTATAACATTACATAACTATGAACAGAACACTGCTGTCAATGTAATTGTTTGAGGTTACAGTATATTCTCAGGTTAGGTGCAAAGTAAAAAAAAAAAAAAAAAACTGTAGTTAAGAAATGTATTTCTTAGAAAAATACTAAAAGTGACTCGAATCTTTGATCTGGCTTCTTCAACATCAAGGACTGTTCCCATTTTTATTTTCACCTGTCAGGTACCAAAATGTATTTTTATGCTTAGCTACTGTGCCATCCAGCACCTGTATGGGCTGGAAAAGCTGCCTCGATGACTTCCTCCGGTGATATAATTGTGCCATTGTCAAAACCGTATGTGAAAATACAAAACATGTGCGTATTACCGATCCCTTTCTCACCAGGCATCTAAAAACATTAATATGCATACCTTATTGCTACTAATGCAGGTACATTGGAAATATTCGCTCCCGAGTTTCCAATCATATGGTGCATACAATTTATAATATATGGTATGGGGAGGTATGGGGAAATACAGTAGTGTGACTGTAACGGTACGCTCAGTAATGATGCTAATTATCTTAAGTCTTCCATCATAGTCAAGCTTCATTTAAATAACTTACCCACCAACAGAGCTCTTCATCGTGCATGGAAACTAAAGGTTGTTAAACACCTCTGGTGTTAGCGTGTGTTTGACTATTTTGGTTTTAGTGCGTGTGCGTGCATGTGAGTTTCGGTCTTTTTTTCCCCTGCATGTGTAAGTGTGTCTGTATGTGTGAAAGTGTAAGTGTGTGTTTATGCATGAACAGTGAGTAATGCGTGTTTGTGTGCGCGTGCGTGTGTGTGAGGGGGTGTTGGTGGGGGAGCAGGGGTGATGTGGATGGGGGGCGAACGGCAGTTTAATCTGATAGTTCACCCAGGGAGAGGTGCCAGAGGGCCACATACAGTAGACAGGCTTCAGCAGTCCTCTCCAATTACAGGGTACACAGAACCAGAGGCCAAGGAGCCCTGGTGGTCATGCCAGGAACATATCACAGTTGTCACACACACACACACACACACGTCTATGGGTTCCTTCTGGTAGATTTATGCTTACAGCATAGAGAGCCGAAGTCACTTCCACATTAAGGGACCTTAGTTTGGAAAAAATATATATGCTAGTCAACGGCGAGAATACAATTATGTTTAGATTCTGTGACTTCAGCTTTCTACTGTATTTAGCAGATGCTTTTATCCAAAACATATCATACAAGCAGAGAATAAGAGATCATACAGCAGTTGTCATACGCAACCAACATTCTGTTCTGACAACAGCATGCCAGCAGGCTAGTTATGTTGTATACATACTGTACATTGTCTAATATACACCATAAAACACCAGGGGATTATTGCTAGAAGTATAAACCAACAAAGTGACGATATTTTAAGAACTTAATATATTATGTAATATTTATATATTATTATTTTTATTGATAGAAGGTAAAAGAGCTTTTGTTAGTGGAGTGCTAAGGGGTTGGACATCAGGGGCTGTGGTCCCAAGGTGGATTCTGGAGAGGTGAGTTGATGCACCTTAGCAGCCAATGCTATCCATGGCGACCTCAATTGCCATGGGGCCTTGTGCTATACATAAAATAAAACAGTTAATACATTACTGTATGAAATAACCTTAAAACATTTTTAAGATAAAATATTTTAATGTATTTTAAGTATTTCTTTGGACTAAAACATTGCCTTTAAAAGTTTGCACTTACAAACTACTGTAATTTACTCAGAACATTGAATGTATAACTGCATGCATGTGTGCATAATTATATGAGTATTTCAATCAATGAAATTCAAGATGTAGGCCAATTCTGTAATAAATATGTAAAAGGCCACTCTGAGGGTTAGACTTGCATGCTCACAGAAACAAAAAAAATAAGAAAAAATTATGTTTTCATCTCCTTGATATTCCACAGACTTAAAGCACAGCGAACGCAGGCACACAGGCACAGAAGGAGATCTTGCTTTTGGGGTTATAAATGACATAGTTAGAGGAGCAGCTTTTCATTTACCTCTATCTCAGTGTCAAAGAGTGGGCTACCTCGTTTTCCCTACATCCGTATGGCCACCGTGGCGATGAAAACAACAGTCCAACAGCTCGCTCACACATTTATTTTTGCCAATATGCCGTATTCAGCTGTACCAGACAGCTAAGTTAGACTTTTGCTATTCTACTGCTGGACTGGATATTTCCCTCCACGTCACGCTGAGGTTACAGGTGTTAACCGCAGCCAATGGAACTATTGATTAATCTGAAAGGCAGCGAGCCTCCTTATACCACAAAGTGGCTGATCAGAATTCTACAGCTGCTAGCTTCAACGGCTTCTCGCCGGGCGTAGAAAGATGGAAAATAGCGAGAGGCCGAGAGGAGGCACGGGGAGATATGAAAAGAGGATACAAAAAAGGGATGAGATAAAACGAGAGAGAAAGTGGATAGAGAGAGGGGGGGGGGGGGTTGAATTGTGCTAGGGAAGGAAGTGCGAGTTGCTGGTAGTGTGAGTTACCATATCTGAAAGGGGAGACATGAATCTAGCTTCATCAATAAGCGTAGCATTCTGATAAAACCCTATGCTACGCCTGCCATAATGGACTGTGTGTCATTGGGGGTGCCCCCCCCCTTCCCCTGTGAATGCCAGAGAGAGAATGGAGCTCGCTTCACAAAAGAGAAGCATCAAGGTCGGCGAACCCATCCACATTTATGCCCGCTCTCTCCTCACCTGCGCAGCCGTGTCACACGTGCTGTTGGTAAATGATGCAAGTCGGTTAAGCCATATACCCGAGGTCCGTACACCGTAATCTGTGTGATTGATTAGGCTGCAATGAAGCCCAGGCTCGCCTGGGCTAAAGCCCCAGGGCCTATGAAGACAAGGGGTCTATCATGATCCAATGGAAAAATAATATATCAGAATATGAATAATTTTGTCACGTGATCTACTCTAGGTAGCCCATTCATAGACGTAGCTGTTGTTTTGTGAATGCTGAATTGATTCATATGGAGACAAGAAAGTCAGTAGGATATTCTGCACAGCCACTGAAGAAAACATGCGTAAATAAGTGAATGGGAGCTGTGGTGACTTAATCTGGAGCCGCCAGTCACACAAATGGCCTCACTCATAGAGTGAGTTGGATTTTAGTGACAATCATGGCTTTTTCCACAAAGACCAGATAGCACGTCTAAAAGAGTAAGATAAGTCAGATGTGAATGTAAACCTGGGCAGGCGATGCACCATTGCCTTCCGATGTGAAATGCATGTCTTGTGGCGCTGAATGACGGGCAGTGCAGGAGGTGACACACACAGAACTCAAATTTCCAGCTCATAGTCGGTATGAGGTTGTCGGTCACTGTCAGACATAACTTTAGCGCACCCGTGTGGTTTTTCATCGTGAACATGTGTAGGGGTTTATAATTATCATTAAACCATCTGGATAGACATTTCTATGGTTAGCCTTGCTAAGGAAAGTACAGCCAATTGCACACGCACGTCCTTGCTAATGTTTGAGGCTGTGAATTCAGCAGTCAAAGTTCACCTGTGTTGAACTCTGGACGAAGTGAAGATGCGATTTTGCATCACTATAGGATTTTATTCGCCTCTTCGCTCCCATGTAATGGAAGTAATTGGGAGGCGAATACTTAATTTAGCATTTGTGACGGTAGACCTACCTGTTGCTTTCTAGTAGCATGTGCATCCTTTGTTGTCGTGCTTACATTTTTTTTTAGAATAGCTGTCTTCCGAGAGAAACAAATGACTTACTGTTGCACTGCATAGACAAGTGGTTATTATATATTTGTATTGTTTTTATTATGACGAGGAGGGCCTATATGAAAGCTCTCAGCCACAGGGTCTAACGGCAGGTTAATGCGGGCCTGGCTGCAATGCCTCTCCACGCTCAAACAGTTCACTAAGTGTAACAAAACCTTCCATGTGGAAAGGCAGCTGATTTTTAATAGACATCCATTACAGCTAACAAATGAACAACTCTGACCATGTGTTTACACACTTTTGTTCGTGTTAATTATTCACTGTTAATTATGCTTGATGTTTGGATTTTTTAACTTGTGAAGCACTGTACAAATTTATATTTGAAGTATTTACTCTGTTTTTCATCACCAAGTAGTGTTGGTGCACAGTGTATGCAGTACATTGCTTTTCATTATACATTCAGTAACACTAAAGCGTCTTCCTCCCGAGCGACCCCAGGGCCAGGGCCGCAAACCCCGCACTCTTCGCTGGAAGGGTTGCTATTATTATACACATCTGGATCGACAAGACTCTCGGCTATCAATATAATATAACAATCATTGCCCAAATCAAACCACATTTCAAAGGGAAACCGATTAAAAGCCATATCACAATTTGCGTGTGTAAATGTCACTTTGTGCATGTTGACACACACGTACATTGCGATCTTATTCATGTCAAGCAATATATACATTTTATATACCGTCTGATAGAGAGCACTCGTGTGATTCTAAACATGTTCTCTGTTCGCACATAGCAACGTTTGCCTGAAACAGCTTACAAAGTTTGCCAATAAGAATTACGTTTTTTTGAATTAGAAACAACACACTTTGTCTTACCTTTAATTAGTTCATTGAGAAAGCTTACCCATGTTCAATTTAAAATCTCTTAAAAACATTATTCCATTGTGAAAATAACATGAAAAGCTTTATCCAGGTCAGCCATCATTATGCAATGATGCATATGCAATATGTGCGGGATACTGTGTAGTTCTATGATATGCCATCTAAAATGTCATCTAAAATTCTAAAACTACAATTCCCCTCCTCTTTGGAGTCATGTCTATCCATAGATAGGTCAAATTGGACCAGGCATTGATCAAGAAACAGAGGCATCGATTTTAGATTTTGGCATATGCGGCAAAAGGTGCCCTCTGAACAGGGATGACATGGATATTCTCAATGAGACAGAATAGAATAGTTTGACTATGAATGTAGTTTGATACATATAATATTGATATAATAACACATAGAATCACATATGTATATTTCTGGAGGTAAATATTTTCATTTATAACTAGAACCCACATTAATAATTCAATGACATACTATAATAAAACCCATCAGTATTTTGATATGTTCACTCCAATGGCTTAATCCTAATCAAATCAATGACTTTCTGTCAGACAAAAAAACATTTTAAAAAAAAACAATAGATAACCCAGAAATTGTATGGGCATGTTTTTGTGAGGTAAAAATAATGCCCAGATAGCTATTGGACTTAACAGGCAATACATATATACAGTATGTGTAGTATATACTTTAGTTTTACTTGCTTTTTTAATTGCTTAAAGTGCAACTGCAACCTAAAAAAAGTTTTTTTGAGCTGTAAACAAAGTAATAGGATTGATCTGTGCTGAGACACATCAATGCTGGTGTGAATATTGACAACATTCCCGCTTTTATAAAAATCTGCATTTTATGGGCTAAAACAGAACTACACTTCATATCTGTTAAAAACCACCTTATCGGTACACTTACAGCAGCACACTCATTTGTCATCAAATTCAAATGTTAACGTTAATGTTAATGGGGGTCCCCCTCTCAGCCCCTCCCCTCACTCAGCTCCTTGCAGCATTTTGTAGTGGGTGGAGTCAGGCTCAGAACTGTGTGACTTCATTGCTTGTCCTACAACTACATCTTGGTACAGTTAGATGTTCTGGTGCTGGCTCTAGCACCAGGCTGTGAGAATTTGAAAGAATCTTGTTAATCTGGTTTGTTTATCTTATAGTGTGCATACAAAAACAGATGTTGTTTTAATGCCTACATGGGTCAAAACACTGGGGAACCAGCTGTTATAATGCACCACTGCTTCCTTACATATTACTGTATGAGGCTGTTCTAAAGCCACCTTCAGTAGACCGTATTTAACAGATACTTCCGACATGGATGTGTACACAGACACACGCATGCACACACACACACGCACACGCTCTCACACCTGTTGCTCTACAGCCCCTGGTACCTCTTGGTACATTAACAACAGCCAACATGTAAAGACATAAGTTTCAATGGCTAAAAATATGTGTCACATCCCCTGAAAAGTCTTTAAGCGGGAAGAGCATGCGACCAGCTGCCTATAAGCCAACAGTGGTATTTCATGCTAGCTTATATTTAAGAATGCTGTTTGAGGTCTTAATTGTTCCTCAGAGAAGAAAACTTTAAGTGAATCTTCTCACCCGGGAAGTGTATGCATGCACCGGGCATACTGGAGTGAGTAGAGGCAGATTTTTGCATGCTGCCAACGCCCTAGGTAAATCTGCACCCGTCTCCTGATTGATCTCAAATTAGCTGTAATAATTCAGCACTGATTTCAGATCTGATCTCAAGAGACTTGTGGGTGTGTTTCTTGGTGAAGAGACTGGCTGGTTTTGAAGAATGAGTCTGTCAACACGTCTCACAACACAACAATTATTCTACATAAACTGTGCAAAATTTGATCCAGGTACATTTGCATTCTGTCACTTTAAAATTCTCCCTTTCACTTTTTCTTTGCTTACAGTATATATATATATATATATATATATATATATTATTATATGTTCCACTGCCACAAACGTGTTTATTTAGATTTTGCAATACATATTCCCTTACAAAAACACCATGTGAAATTCATACAAGGGTAGGAAATGCATTTCTATCTATAAGCGATCTTTGATCCAATGTAATCCAGCTAAAACAGTATTAATATTTGTAATTTATTTAGTGATATGCAGTAAACACATTGCTTCAAGTGATTTCATACTGTACATGCAGAGCAGATCGGGAATTTAGATTATAGCATTACACTCCGATTGGAAAAAAACGAAAGCCTTAAACAAACACACACACACACACACACACACACACGCGCACACACACACACACACACACACACACCCACACACACACAGATTTACATTAGAGGCGCCGTGATGTGCCGTGACCTACAGTGCATGTTCCCACTGATTTCCTCCATGTTGAGCACATGCACTTCAGCGACGCACGGGCGCGCTGAGCCCGACACAATCAGTGCAGGGGGACTCCCGTGAGAATACTCTCAAACGTGTTTGCAGGCGGGCATTTTAGGGGGACATGATACAGAAAGAGAAGGGCCAGGCACGGAGAAGACTCCCCCCTGGGAAGAACAGGTAAGCGACCCGGTGGCTTACAAGATGACCCCTCTCTTCTATTTCACGCTTTGCGTTGCGGAAAGATTCGACAGACTGTGGTTATTATTCCCCGCCCTCGCCACAGACCACGCTGAGGTCCTATCCAAAGAGCCAGGCCTTTGATGTTTGAAGCCCTGGCTGTTTTAGAGAGAAAAATGGCCCTCCTCTGAACCAGATGGTGCCTGTTGCATGCTGGGAGCAGCCAGGCATTGTTACGAGCGCCACCTGTGGTTTTAATTACAGCTACCTGAAGAGGGAAGGCAGCCGAGCGGAAGGGGAATGTTGGGTGACCTTCGACACATTGAGACGAGGAGACGAAGTAGTGGGGACTAGAGACGTCCATCTTGCCGACATGCAGTTCTTTCATGCCCCCCCCCCACCCCCCCCCCACACACACACACACACACATGAACAAACGCACGTGCGCTCAATTTGTTAAGCGAATTAGCTGTATTCTGTTTAATTATATGCATGTGTTGTTTTCATGGCTCTACATGTGGTGCCTCTGTTTTCATCTATATTCCACACACACGCCAGTGTAATTTGTGCAGATCAACAGTGTGTCCCCAGCTCTAGTCACTGGACTCCCTGCCGTCATCCAACAGAGCCGTTTCCCCAGGGTCCCTAACCAGCCACCCCCATCCATCCACCCCCCACCCACACTCTCACGCCAAGGCCAACACATCTTTTTCTATCTTCCTTTTGACATTTCGCCTCCTTCTGTCATCTGAGTGGGCCCACTGAGCGCAAGGCTATTTCAGCAGTGTGTGTGTGTGTGTGTGTGTGTGTGCGTGGCAGGGAGTGTCCAAACTTCTCTGCCCCTTGAGCACACAGCCACAGAGCTGCTGAATATTTGAATAATTCCTGATCAGGCAAGGACATCCCCATGTTGACACTGAGAATTTTTGCATGAATGTCACAAAATGCTACTATACTTTTCTTTCTTATTTCATATAATTTTTTTCTATTTTTGATATAACTTTCTTCTTGGAATTATGTATCCAGCAGAGGAATGTGGGACTGGTTTAAAATACAGCGGGAGTAAATTTACCATCTCAGAAACCGTGTACTTTCTTTTTCTTTTTTTTTTGCCGTGCTTCTGGGTGTTTCATCTTTCCTTATTTTGACCCGAACTTTAGAAGGAAAAAAGATATACTTCAGAAAGTTAGTTTTTTATTTCTCTGTAATGTATTCAGGATTCTTGGGGAACTGTATTTTTTCTTCCATCTTTCCTTCCCCTTTCTTCCTCGCTCTCTTTGCCTGTGTGCGTGCGTGCGTGCGTGAGCATAAACGTGCGTGAGCATGTGGCGCTGCATGTCAGATCTGTAGGATGCCTGTAGGCCGCTCCCGAGAGAGTCACGGTGCGCTCATCCAACACAAACAGGGTTACAAAACAACGACTCAGCCACTCGCAGAGTTTACTTCAAATTAGCTAGACGTTCGGGATAAATACAGCGCGAGGAGCGACAGAGCACATCCTGCGTCGAGACACAAATGGAGATGATATGTTATATATAGATTGTGTGGGTGCTGTGACAGGGCGTGGGTATATTCTAATGAAGTTTATTACAAATTATGAATTGTTGAGAACTTATATTTTTGTTTTAGAATTTTAACAAGTTAGAAAGGATTTAAATTGTGGTGTTTGTGTGATAAAGGCTACATATGTTTAGGCCTACTAAGTCAGCACCAGGGACAAACCAATAAAATATGTGTGCTTCAGTGGATGAAAAAATGAATGTCCTATTCAAATCCAACCAAAAAGCTTTAGTCCGTGACATCTTATTCACAACGCACAGCCTTGAATTTCACTACGGCTCTCGCTACAAGCGAGACTAACTATGATAGCATTCAAGCTAACATAACAGGCCGCTCTGGACATTGTGAGCGGGACAAAAGACCCGATAAGCAGAATCAGTGTGCAATTAATATTCCGGCCATATTTTCCATGGTGGAGGTGGAGGGGCGCTAGCAGCTGCTGCCATATGCAGACCTTGCTGTTATGACTGTCGGGGCCACATCACATCGTAACACCCCCCTCCGCACCTCCTATCACTATCCTCTCCACATCTAACCTAATGCTGTTCTGTTAGCCTGTCCTTCCCTTCTCCTCTACCACATGCTAGCTTCACTCTCTCTCTCTCTCTCTCTCTCTCATTCTCCCCCTATTAATTCACCTATTCACCCCCGCTTTCTCTCAAGGTGGGCAGTCGAGGGTTTAAGTCCCTGTGTCAGCAGGATACAGCCCCACTGAAGATCTTATGACCCTGTGCCATTGGTCCCCGGGGAGCCGGCATAACGAAAACCCCCCTAGCAATATAATCTACGTCTACGGATGTATTTGTGTCACATTGTATCACATTATAAACAGAGTATTAATCTATCACTATAATGTATCTGTTCTCTTTAGTTTGTATTTTATTCATAACTTTATCCATGGTGTAGCTAAGGTAGTAGTATTTTTTATTACATTCTCTATTTCTTTATAGTTGCTGCTGCAACACCTGCACAAATTATGGTGATTTTCTTTTCGTATTGTATCGCATCACATCGTGTCTTATATTTAGCTTAGTTTTATTTTATCTTAATATGTCATTACATCTTAAATACTCTCATTCAAGATACTTTTAACTGATTTGACTAGTATCCAGTAAACTCTGGATAACACCTCTAGAGAAGCTAACCAATATTCCTCAACTTTGTTGAACCTATTTTTTCCCTCTAAAACTTCAAAAAAAAAAAAAAAAAAAAGAAATATCTGCTAACCTTCACTGTCACGCCCACACTCTCCCTGTTCTGACTTCATCATTCCTCCATTCCTTCCCCTTATCACCCTACTCTGTGTTCAAATGGAGATGGATATACACTGGCAGTATAGATGTGCCCATATAGAGTACAGTATACTGTACTGTAGGTAGCTGTACATGTAGATGTAAATTCACAGGCACCAGTGGACGCCACTGAGTCAGGAAGCCAGAAGAGGAATTGTGGCTTTAGTGAGACTGTTCCTTGACATCTAGTCACACCTGGGTGGCTGTAGCAGAACACTGAAAATAGAGGCGAAGACCCTCTCACCCCCCCCCCCCCCTTCCCCCAACCCAACACACACACACACACACACACACACACACACACACACACGCACACAAACCCGCCCCCATTTTCAGTTTTTGGTATGCTGAAATGCTGCATTGTTAGGGCGCGGGGGGAGAGAACAAGACCCTCTGAAGCGCATAGAAACAGACTATGTTCCTTTACACACAGAGAGAGAGAGAGAGAGAGAGAGAGAGAGAGAGAGAGAGAGAGAGAGAGAGAGGGGCCCAACAAGACATGTGTCACAGACTTAGGAGCACTGACACCTCCATGCTTAATCTCCACCACCAGGCCCAGTTTCATCTGAGTACATTTCAGAGGTGACTGACAGTGTTAAGCTGCATGTTCTGTTTACATTACAGTGCTCAAGTGTATCCGCGCTGCATGCAATATATCGCAAAATAATCTTTGTATTGTGTCAGCCTTACTCACAAAACAACGGCTCCCCCGTGACGCGGGGCAGAAAAGTTTACAATGCTCATTCTGGTAAAAACTTTTTATTGAAAAATGCAGAGTAGATTGAAA
This sequence comes from Forbesichthys agassizii, assembly GCA_026546735.1. Classification (NCBI taxonomy): domain Eukaryota; kingdom Metazoa; phylum Chordata; class Actinopteri; order Percopsiformes; family Amblyopsidae; genus Forbesichthys; species Forbesichthys agassizii. The sequence continues at coordinate 16,902 of JAODLL010004718.1, read as the reverse complement.
TTGCAAGCGTTACTATACAGTGAAGTCTATGTTATAGCATCCATGTGCAATACCTGTTAATATGGAAGGAAGAAAAGGCAGCATTAAAGCTAAAATTGGGGACCTACAGCAATACCGAGCACACTGTAAATCATATTCAGCCTCCTCCAGCCCTTCCTTCTAAAAGCTAAGTTCAGAGGAAGATAGTAAACCCCACGCCAGTCCTCGGGAGACTGAATATTATTCGATAAGATACCGACAGCTCAGTGTGTGAGCAGTGTGTAAACACACTGTCCAAGTATACACAGAGAAAGGGCGAGATGTTTTATGTGACAATCACCGCTGAGTTAACGTCCTTACTCGGGCGAAAGGCAAGATTTAGTGGTTTACATCCCCTTTAATGATTAGTACGTTTTACAACCTGTGTTGATGTCATTGGCATCCAAACTGCAGATTGAGTGACAATAGATGCTTTAATATGAACTGAAAATTATTTATTGGATCATCTTCATGTTTGAGCATAAAAACCCCTGATGAACCTTAAGGTTGTCATAACATTGTAAATTGGCAACCCCATATGGTTATCAGAGTTAACTGCACGGCACGCTACGGTTTTAAAAGCTCTTAAAGGTGGAATCAACAAGGCTGGAGAAACTTTGTTCATTTTTAAACTTGATAAAAACCAGAATACCTCTCCTTTCAATGCTTTTGGATGCCCCCTTAAATGCTTCACCCCTCAAATTGGACATGCATTGCACAGGCTTGCTTATTCTTGTGTGGTGCAGTGTGCACTACATTATTTGTGTTTCCTTTAACCAAGCCATGACTGTGTACTGTAGCAACACCAGTATTTGTTTTTCAGCGTGCACATAAAACAGACACTTAGTGGACCGTGAAGAGATAAAAAAAAGTGTATTAGTTTACAATCTCTGACTTCACCTTTAAAATCAGTTTACCTTTGTCACTTCTTTGGATGTAGTTGCAAAAATGAATGTAGTGTAGCTCGTCAAACGTATACTGTAGTAGTAACATGTAATGTATTATGGGTAATATGCAGTATCTACAGGCATTGTAAATAACCAGTACATTGTATGGTTTCAGATCATTTTAAGTAGGTTACTGTACAAATAGGTTTACTGCACCATCTTATTAAACTTTTTTTTTTTTAAACAGAGAAATGCTTTAAATTTAATCTGGTGTCACTCACAAGTTAAATACAATATATCATATATTTTTCTGTATTACTTATATTACAGTGTGTACTGAAATTGTAACATATTGTAGACTGTTTTTTGTAAGAACTGTCTATATCCATATCTAACAAATACAATATCAACATTATAAATAATGTCAGCATACAATCTACAGTTTACAAAAACATAGTAAATAAAATAAAACAAATACAAAACATACATATTGCTGCCACGACCCAGGAATCGACCCAGGAATCTACCCTAACAAAAGCAGGTGAGATTGGTTTCCACCAGATGCCGAGCTGTACCCTGTTAGTTATTCTTTTATGTTTATTCATGCATATTTCTCTGTGAAAACAAACAAAACCATGTACTGTATCTGCATGTTATTAATAATAGATCGAATGTAAGTTGATATCTCTTGGCCTTTGTCTACCAGAGTTTCTGCTGCAAACTGTAGCAGCCTGTCGAGCAGAATGTCCCCTTCATCCTGTCATGAATAATATGAACCTCAGCAACATGTCAGAGTGGAAGAAAGAGGGTAATGACAATGCTGCATGTGTGATGAATGAGGAACACGCTTTGTGAGCATAGAGCATAAATAACACAGACATGCTTTAAATGTTACATCTTCTCCCTGCACAATGTATAGCCTTCTGTGGATATGCTGAGCAGTAATTCAGAATCATTGGCTGTTAGTTGAATCAAAAAGCATAAACAGCCACGTTGGTCATAATTATGGTTTACCAATATACGCAGACTCTCCAGACACAACATATCATTGACCCTTTTAGAGAAATCCCTACCACAGGCTTCTTTTGGAAGGCCAGAAATGCCAGCGTGCACAAAATCCTGATGTTGAAATAAGTTGGCAAGGCCTTGGCAAAGAGGAGCAGGTTTTGAGGAGTCCATTCTCCAAGGGCACCAAGGCTTAACTAGGGAGCTCAAACAGATCGTCAGGGTGGCAAGCAGAGCGACTCCAGACAGAAATCTGGAGAAAGTTCGCGTTGAAGCCACAGAGCCTCGCAGTGGGGGGAGAGATGCTTTGACAGAGGATCAAAGATGAGGGAGGGGTCAAAGTTTACAGCTGGCTGGGGGCTGAGGACCAACACCCAGACTGACATCACACAAACACACAAATGCTCAATATACACAATCTCAACCTCATTATTTTTAAACATTAAAGACATTGCACATGGTATTTATTTATAGATTTCAGACATTGTACATGGTATTTTTATTATTTCACACAATGTGCTTTATTCATACATTTCAGACATTGTACCCCTGAAATGATCAACATGATATTAAACAAACATCATGTTAATAAACTAACAGCCAGTGCATAACTACTCTGCTAGGGTTTTAATTTCAAACACAGAGGGCTTTCATCATCGCAGCTTGCTAAGCCCCGCTCCCTCAGCAAGGCAACAAATTAGACCTCCAGGACTGCAATGAGGGATCTCTCACATGACAACTAATGGTGACAAATGAGGCTGGGCATTAGCAAAAGCACGTTTAGTTAGTCATGTGCTACTGTGCATTTTGAGAAATGATATTAGAATCCACATTATCTGTTGATAATCGAATAATGTTGGGTTTTGTTTTCCTCAAGGCACCAAGAGAGGTCAGGTGCTATGCATGTCTTGTCACGAACGGAAGTGTAATAAAGCAACTTTACGCAAATTTTCCTGTGCAATAATTTTCGTGGTTCCTAGTATCTTTCCTTATGATAGGGACATTGGTAGTACAATATACATGGTGAACAGCTTACGCAGTCAACACAAGTGGAACTAAATATAAAATAGCTGCTTTTATGCAAATGGTGGCACTGAATAATTCAAACATTGATGACAATAAAAAAATTACAAAAATTGGAGGAAAAAAAAAGCAGAGGACATGTCAAGCCGTGTCGCAGAAGACCACTAATTTGCTGTCAAGCCTCACACTGTACTTTCCACCCTGTACAGTTCAGCTGTGAAGATTAGTAAATATTTTGTCTGCCTCTCAGCAGATTGTAAACAGTCTGGAAGAGACGGTGGATTTGGTATTGAGGGAGTTGATTTTGGCGAGCGCTGGCAGGCAGGGGAATTTGGCTCCGGAAGGCGAGATGTTTTGCAGGCTGCTCAATGCACTTTGTCGTGTATCCTCAAGAGAGGCTGCGGCTGGGATCGGGTTGAGAAAGAGTCTTCCCATGCTCCCCTTATAGTGCGTGGCGGCGGGGCCAACACACAGGGGCGAAGGTCACGTCAGAAGACATTGAACTGACAGGAGGCTGTTGCCAATTTGGGATATTGTTCTCGCTAGTGTGGAGAACAATATCCTGGGCCCTGCTGTTGCTGTGCAGTCCTCTTCCCTGTTTCATCTTCACCCGCAACCCTGTCTCCTTGCTCAGAATTCGCTCGTCCCTCTCAGATGGGTGAATAACTGCCAAAAGATATAGCACGATCTGGGGCTCCCTGAAATAATGATATTCTAGGAACAGGTATGCCTTTGCACACAGAATCTGAAAAGCGCCCACACACATATACTGTGTGGGGTAGACTCATATAAACCTGCAGTCACATATGCACACATACAGTACCGCAGACAAAGACACACACAGACGCACACACACACACACACACACACACACACATACACTGATTCCTCTGTTATACCTGGGCTCAGGTGTGGGTGGTGAGTGTAATTAAGATAAAAAATGATATATGTGTTCACTGTAATTAAAGGTAGAGTCAGCTATTGCAAGCTAATTGTAAGATAATGGTAAATTCATTAAATAGTTCCCCACATTTTGCTATATTACCATTCTCTGTGCATGTTGAAAAAATAATCCGATACTTCTACAGAGCCCTGGCTCCGTAAATAGCAATATTAAGTGGCGAACACCGTTCACTTCAACAGCCATAGCCGCTTTGCTTCACAGTGCGTTTTGACGTTTGATGCTCAAATGATTCCTGTTTTGTTTTAGTAGTGTCTCTGTCTTGGGAAAAATCCCCTACTATTAACACTGTCCGCAGGTATTGCTGTCATATTTCCTTCTTCTCTTCCTGAGTGGTTGCTCTTAATTCCCACCTTTCCACAAGGCACACCACGGCCCTTTGCTAGCTCTGTCCCTAGCATCTGTAAGCTTCCTGTGCCGGATATAAAAATGCAAGCGTTTCAATCTTCCACATTTAACATTAATGACATTAATAATAAATATTAGAGCAACGAAGATTAAAGACGTATCTAGTCTTTAATGAGCGTTCATGAATGTGTGCTCATTAAAAATAAAAACAAACAACAAAAAAAAAATCTGTGTAGTCAGGCATATCATTGATAATCATAATCATCATATTATGTTAAGTGATAAACATAATAGTGGTAATAAATGTTTCCATTGTTATTAATACTAACAACTAAATAATGGTACCAATTCTAAATGCACAGTGATCATTTGCATGCAAGACAATACTTCCAAAAAGACAGAAGGCAAGTTAATGTTCTGTGTTAATCTCTGCTCCAAAAAAAACAAATGTGATACTCTGAGATAAATTATTTTCCTGTTACAAATAAGACATCAAGAGTCACACACTTAAATAATTCATTTTTATGTTGTGAATGGACTTTTTGTAATGCCTATAAAGAGCCTATCAGAGCACACAAGCAAAAAGCATCTAATATATTACCTCAGTGTCAACTCATTAAGACCATCTGCTGCACTGAAATATTGGATGAAAAGTTTTCCCTGATTCCTGATAAAATGTGAAATATTAATAACTAATGTTCAGTCTAAGCTGTTCTGCATGGCCCAGTATATCCTCCTCTGGCAAAGCTTTGTCATTATTTTACATTATGCCACATCCTGGAGGAATTTCATGGAGATAATAAAGAAATATGCAAGTTGAATATTAGTTCATTATTTAGCAATGTTCACTCCAAAATTACAATAAATTGTGAGTTTGCTCAAATTAAATGCATATAAACAATGACATTTGAACAACATTGCATTTAAGATTGAAACGTAATACAAAATAATATTAGTTGCTAAAACAAAATAGACATCCATTTACTAATTGTCTGAACTTCAATTTTATTTGAAAAAAATAAGATGAAGAACAACATTGTGTATGTATCAGATACAGCAATGCCAAATTCTTTAAATGTATAAATGTATTTATTTTTCACAGGACAAAACCCACAAAACTACATGCAAGACAGGACACATATTTAATTGAGCATATTGGAAAGAAAATATGTGAGATAGATATTTACTATATAATATATATAAGATATAATACTGTCAACATGTACATACTAGAGATGCTAACTAAAGTAGAGATACATTATATGTAAATAGGGAGTATCTATTCAAATAATTTCACCCAATAACTACTGTGTTGTGTTGAGAGACATTATTCATAGTTCTGCAAATATGTTTAAACCAAACAGAAATTATTGTCCTCTGATGCTTGCCTTTTATCTGATTTTCAAATAAAAATATCATTCTTTTGGATTTGTGTTGCTCAGGTACTTAAGAAATCATGTCTGTCTCAGCATTTCTGTTAGGGTTTTTGTTCCTCCAAACAGATTTTTATGGTACTACCCTAATGAGACCCTCTCGACGTTTCCATGGAGACAGTCACAAAACTGTCAAGTTTCCCCTCTTTCAAAATTCTTGTGGGGGGTGTTCTGCAACTGTCAGGGACACATTTTCAAGTGACACATCATCTTTTCCAAAGTATATATTTTTTTCTTCTTTTTTCTCCATAAATTCAGCCAGTTTGGGAATCTTCTATCAAAACAAACAGCTGTATTGTGTCCAAGAATGCAGACGAGTAAATTGTGAGATGAATTAACTACATAAACCAGCTGTTCTGTGGCTGGTAGCTTTCTGCAGTATGTTACAGTTACAGTACTTTATCTGAGACTATGTGAGCCTAAATCATTCTTAAGAAGCAAATGCAACATGTTTCAATTTATCATGTTAATATTGCAATTCTGTGGCAAACTATAGCCTGTTTAAACAGGAATAGCCACATCACTTGGGATATTGTCAATAGCCTATGTCTCCCATAGCTAGAAATAATACAGAGAAGTGTCTGGCCAGCCATTAATTGGCAATGACAAACTGAGCTCTATATAGGCTACTGTTAGCATTGTGATACATTACCAGATAATTAATTTTTGGGGGAAATGATCCTGAATCAAAATACACAATCCAGGGTTATAAGACTAACAGTATATGTGAATGTTAAAACTTGCTACAGTATAGGAGTCAGATTAGAAGAAATACAATGACAAAATGTATTTATTTTGTTGGTTCTGGGTTTACCATAGCCTCATGAGATCATCCCGATCTTGCGAGTTTCAGTTTGATTTTGCATTGAGAATCAGACTGGAGAGCTTGGAAATGATAGTGTTAATGCCGGTAAACAAAGTGTGTGGTCAATCAGAGTTGTACTTGATGCTGTTAGCTACGGCTGTGGTATAGGTACGAAGGCGACTTGAAAATAATTCAAAAAACGCAATGGCAGGTCATACAGAGGTTAATGTAGTAGATAATGCAATATAGCCTCAGTTTTATTCAAATGTATTAGAGGAACAAAGGCTTTTCTCAATGAAAAATAATATGTTTTCAAAACTTTTCTACTGCAAGAGTCTCTTCCCGTTCACAAGTTCATCCAATCACCCGCCATGTTTTTCTTTTAATCGCATGCCCTTTTCAAACAGTTTCAAAGGATGGCTCCCAAGATGGATGTGTCTAACAGACACATACATCTGGTGCATCAGGTTAGGTTTACAATATACAGTATTTAAATGAATTTTGGCATGCAAATATATATATATATTTATTTATTTATTTTATTTTTTATTTTTTTATTTTTTTATTTTACAGTGGTAAAACATATTTGAAAAGTGAATTTCCTTAAAAACAATCTCTTGTGCTTCAAGCTGAAGCACAACTAAAACCTATGTTGTGTGCGTGCAAAACAAGATCTACAGTATACTGTCCTGTGACACGGTTGTATTGATCGTACACACTCTGCTCCATCGATGATGGGCGCTGACCATTTGACCATAAAGATGTTAACACACAACGACCCCATCTCACGCTCTGCCTCAAGTGTCTCTAGTCTATATGGCCTGTATTGCACACTTGTCAAATTACACCTCTGTATGGGTCGCCCATACCGAGGAAGGGATATAGCCTATATACAGCATGTTAATACTTCCGTTCCACTCACACACACACACAAGAATACACGCACGTAGACAAAGGCACGCAAATGTACACACACACACACACACACGTATGACAGCAAGAAATCATCTCAAACACCTTTTCGAACTTGTTATTTTTGTTCCAACATAAATTTCCCCCAATTCCATTCACACCTCCTTGTTAGGCGCGCTAAACCGTGTCATGGCTAACCCCCCCCTCCCCTCCCCCTTCCCACTCAAACTGATCCAGCCATCAATCAAACAACAAGTGGCATTCCACCCTGTGGCTGACAGGTGATGCAGATGCAACATCTTCTCTGAGAAAATGCGGCGCGATAAGGCTGCTAGACCGGCAGCTCGCCGCGGACCAGGAAAGTGGAAACAAGACCACACGCACGCGCACGCACGCACACACGCACACACACACGCGCCAGCGACACAGGCCACAGCGTGGCGGAGATCACTTCATTACGGTTACATTATAGCATCTGCAGATGAAACATCATTACTGCATGCCCAGTATAGCAGGAGATGTGAAAGTACAAGTGAAGGAAAGCTGTACCTCTGATTGATGCTATATGTCATCTGAGTTCCTGCCTCAGCGTGAAGGAAAGTTACTCTAAAGCCTCGTGCTTTATTGCTTTCGGGCTTCTTTCGGCCCTAACTATCGGGAGTCAAGTGGAGAGCAGTCAAAGTTCCCTGACGTCAGTGGCTAGCGCTTTTCCACCGAGGCAGACCATGTGTTCTCATGAGGTGTGCGCCCCCCCCCCCTCCGAAGCGCTGCTTATGAGAGAGAGACTGGGGAGCGAGTTGAGGGACAGGGGGAGAGATGGGGGAGGCAGGGAGGAGAGATGGAGGTGGGGAGGGCACAGGATTAAGCCCGGCCTGTCTGCGGGCAGGGCAGGTGAGAGGTGAGAGGCGGTGGAGCAAAAGGAGAGCGAGGCCCAACGGCTGACTCAGAATGCCTGCACCGCACACGTGCACACACACGCACGCACACACAGTCACACACACACACACACACAGATGCAAGAATAATCCATTGGATAAATACTGTATGCATTCATTTCACATTTAAATAATAATAAGACCTCCAAAAAGAACCTGGGTTCCTGACCACCCAAGTGTAAGTGAGTTTTCACTCTGCATTGCTGGCAATTGTGCTATCTATAAAAGCAGTGGATACAATAATCTGTAAACCTAGTTTACGTGAGATGAATATGCCACATCAGAGTCCCAAAATGTCGTGGGTTTTATTGCTTTGTTACCCTTCCTCATGATCTCTACATCTCTGCACTTGATTTAATAATCTCCTGGGATTTTAGAGATGTTAAATGTCAAGGTCACGGGACTTTGTTTCACAGGAATCACCGATCTGGGTATATCTTTATCAGTATATATATATATATATATATATATATATATATATATATATCATTTTTCTTTTTTATCACAATGAACATACATTTTGTTCTCCCATAGTCAGAGTGGCTTTGAAATGCTTAATAAGAGATGAAGCCCACACACCATGTCTAGTCAGAGAGTTTATATTTATTTCTAAGCACTAGTGAGAGGCCAGTGGTTGGGAGCTGCCTGGACATGAGCTGGTATCACCCTTCACACTCTGCACACATCACACAAGGAACAGAGACTGCATTATCCACCCACAGGTTTAATAAACGGATGGGGACCGGCTCATGCTAACACATTCCTCAAAATAATAACATCAGTGAAGGAGGGTGTAGACGGGTAGATGGCAGAATATGCTTCTCCTTCTTCTTCTGCATATTTCATATATATAGTGGCGGCCCTCTTTCATCGCGGTTTCACCACATTCTGGGTTGACTGCTACCATTTTTATGGAGGTCCAGGGTGCTTTAAATTGCTTTTGCGAACTCAAAGGCTCAGTAAAGATGCCAAGTCACGCCCCTCTCTCCAACGCCCCAGCTGCCCCTGGGGACGTTAAAGGCATATTTACCTGCACTACGGCCCTTTAAGTGCCCCGATCGTTCCCCGTGTCACAAGCAATCCACCAAGGCCACTGCCTGTTTAATTAAAAAGACAAGGTTTATTCCGCATACATTTCAATGAGACGGCATCTTAATTCTGTAGCAAAAGGAGAGTGATGGAATTTCAAATGGCAGCATAATTATGGCGTGCTTTTCCAACTGACAGAAAATCAGCGGCCAGTTCTCCTGGTAGAGTTAGCTTGGCTGAGCTGAGCTGATTAGAAGCCATCAAGAGAGAGAAAACACCTTTAACAACATTGATGTGCGGCTTTGAAAGGAGTTTTATTAACATACATTTCAGCTATTCGTTAAGCCGCGTGGCACACTGTGTGTTGCCATTTCTCTGAGTCACAAAATGTAGTGGTCAATTATACAGCAACACTAATAATGCTGCTCTCTGTCAGTGGGATTTCACAAATCTTCCCTGCGTTGGATTGCTGCCACTTCTAATTAGGAATTAGACAGTAAATCGACAGAGAGCCGTCACATTGGTCGGTACCATTCAAAGATGATTGAACTATGAGAGGATATTTCCGCTTGTAGGTTTTCCGTTTAACAGTGAGTGACAACAGGTGTTAGCGTTTGTCTCAGTGGTTTGTACAGGACACAGAGAGAGAGAGAGAGAGGGGCAACTGCCCCCTGGAGGCTGTCCCTGGGCTGTGCCTTTGGCATTAGAGGTAGCATGCATGTGGCACCGCACAGAGCGAAGACGACAAATTCTATGCACACACACTCACACTTAATATAGACACACACAGAGACACAGGCGTACAGAATCATGACATTACTTTGGTGGAATATTTGTGGGTTTATTTTTATTATTATTTTTTTTTTTGTTGCTGTTTTTTCACACAAAATGGTGTGTCTTCTGTCTACATCACTGACACAGTGCAGGCAATCACTCCTTAGCACTTGACTATGATGGGCTCTGGCCCGCACGTCAAACAGTAGTGCAGTGATTACTGGTTACCCAGACGGACTACCAGTTGTAGAGCTATCATTTAATAAAAACCAAAACAAACAGAAACATTTGATAACAAGCATTATAGGTATGTTAATGACAGAATGGCTGCAATATACAAACACCATCAATTCCTGTTCAGAATTGTGAACAGCAGCAGAAACGCATCAAGCAAAACATGCACCCAAAAGTGCACTTTTGTAAGCCAAGTGCAGAACACAGAGAAAATAGCACAGGCGGCGATACTATAAATATGTTGGCTCGTACTTCATGCAGAAGAACGTCTGGTGTAAACACACTCATTTGCTAACATGGCCGCTGAATGGTGTGGCCTTTGGACTGGACGATCTGTATTTGGTGTAAACACGGCATGCATAAGACTCGTGTGATTCAAAAGCAGAGGCTTGATTTCCTAAGGAGATGTCATATCCTGCCATAACATAAATAATTGGCCTGCATTTGCTTTTTAAGCTAACCTGCGTATCACAATAAATGTCTTTCTAGGACAAATATAACATAAAGCTTTTGAATAAATGTTTTTTCCCTCCTTGGAAGGGCAAACGTCGACTAGTTGCAAAGCTTTTGCTAGGAGTGATCAACAGAAATGTCACTCGACTCAGCAAGTGATGAGATTTGACATATGGCATCAAAGCGTCATTAGACTAGCACCTGCTGCAGATGGAAGCTGCTCTTTCACGGGAGCTTCACCACCACAGGGAAACCTATTGAGGGACATGGGATGCTAAGATGACCGGCGTGACTTACCGGTTAAAATCCATATAAATGCCTCTACTCAGGAAGACAAGCTTTTCAAGACGGACATTATAAATCTTTTGAAGGATAATTAAACCCAACTGTGAGCCTTTTTAAAGCGGTGCTGTTGTTAAAACTGTGACTGTATAGCTTCCTCACTTGAATATACACCATGTTATTAACACCGCACAGTTGTTGTTTCTCTAATTGTTTCTCAAATACGTTGATGTGTACTCAAGTGGTTTCTCAAATTTTGCCAGCTTGACGTGATTATTTAATGTATATCCATTTCTAAATCAAAATGTGAATAATAAATGACTGAAAATGCCATAGATACTCAGTGGATCATGTTAGCCTTCATTTGTCTTGACTAGTTCTGGATTGGACCTTATGCTTTCGTTGTTTGTTGTATTGTTTTTCCCAGACAATATGATGCATTCCAAAACCAAGCACTTTTCAACAGGGGACAAAAACACAGAAAGATATAATCTATTACATAATATCAATTTTTCACACCAAACGTAGCAGTAAATGAGAGGTCGGCTATGTAGGAGAGGGCAATAGCTTTCCATCTTAAACATATAATATTGTCACTTATTGCCCAATCAAGGACCTATGACTTCCATCAGTGTGATGTTTCTGAATGAAGTGCTGGCAGTCTCCGTCGGTAACAGCATTACATATAGAGTCCTATCTCCCTGTATGGATACAGTGATTTAGTTTAACCGGGATTATTTGATCACAGGGCCAATTATGTGGTAATGATCTGCATTATAGATACACGCACACACACATACACACACTCAGATAACACATTGAGTACATGTGTATGTGTATGCCTACCATACACATGCAGGATCACACACACACACAGCCAATAGGTATACCGTGCATGGAGGCTGAAGCATGAAACACTACCCTGCCATGATGAATGGCTGTTTTTTCCTTCCTCAGCATTGCAATATGTTTTAATACACCGTCGCACTACATCTCTCACTGCCCCGGTTGCCTTATGAGAAACCACTTTTTCATTATTAAAAACCATTAATTATACCAGACATATCTAATGGGTATGAATGATACCAGAGGAACGTATCGCAACAGCGAATAATTATTGAACGAGCGGCGTGAAGCTTCAGATAATAAGTTATGTTAAAACATAATTTTAGGCATTATTTTACCAGCCTACAGTACTTCAGTCTGACCCATTCAGGACCATATGTACATTATGCCCTGACTTATTGAGGGCTGACACTGTATAGGCCAATTGGCCCATATCCTGTACTACAGGTCTTATTGCTGCTATTTATTCTGCATGCCACTCTAAACTGTAGCTAGAGGTAATTTGAAGGCGCCTATAAAGGATCTTTCGGGGGCTTATAAGGTGGTGAAATTGAAATGGGTGAAAATGGCATATTTCCATATTTCAAGCACTTCAAGTACTTCTTGGCTAAGCCTTGACACACTGTAGTTTGATTCTTGGTGAAGATTATCCCAAGCTTAAGACATTACAAATGGCTGTTTTCAGCGCAGGGATCTGTGCAAATATGTGTTAAACACATTCTTTCATATACTTAAAAAACACAAGTCGATTGAACATAAAAATATTATTATTAATCAGGAACAGAAAAAAGACATATTTGACTGATATTTCTAAGATAAAATAAAAAAGTGTGGTTTGGTGTAAAAACAATTAAATAGTTGAAACTGTACAAGTCATTGTTATTGGATGCATACTTCCTGATGGTCTTGTCTGAAAGACGACCAAATAAACAACAATTATCTAAGACAATTGAAGTGCCAATTGGCGTTCTGGGGGGGGGGGGGGGGGGGGGGGGGGGGGGGGGGGGGGGGGGGGGGG
>JAODLL010004717.1:40713-61685 GCA_026546735.1 Forbesichthys agassizii | reverse complement strand
TGTGTGTGTGTGTGTGTGTGTGTGTGTGTGTGTGTGTGCGTGTGTGTGTGTGCCCCCCCCCCCGTGTGTGCGTGCGTGCACGTGCATGCATGTGTGTTAGCCCGGGTAATCCGGTCGGATTCAGATGGTTCCTTCACCCTCACTCTGTCTGTCCCAGAGCTGGAGAGAGCCTTTGGCAAAAAGTTCAAGTCCAAGACAAAGTAAAATATTACATTACACCAACCTCTTTTGGCTGTCCTATGCTCATGGGGCTTCCTCTACCATCTTCTTTTGCTTTTGTGATCATGTCTTGATCCCAGAGTTCCTTTCTGGCAAATGCTTCTGTGTTTATGTGTGTAGCTTATAAAAAAACAAGCCTTTGACTGATGCTCCCGGTGTGGCTATGTTAAGTTTTGTATTATAATGGACCTGTGTCACCGTATGCAACAGAAGATCTTCTTTATGTCCTGGGAATAAAATCTTTCTCAGTCCCTGTGCTAAACTCTTTATTTCACTGTAGTCATATAAGAAGAATCATTACAACTCATGTCTACATGTCTTTTCCGGGCAGCCCTTGCCATTTCTTCTGTCTGGCTTTTTATCATTATTATAATAGTATTTTGCTTTTATTCTTAAGCAAATGTTTGTCCTCTCCTCTTCAAAAGACTCAAATCTTACTCTGTTTTTAAGAGAAGTGTTTGCTAAAGCTCTTTTTTTTTTGCTGGGATGGGGACTTTCTTGCTTTTTCCTTTGAACACTTATCTTTTGATTGAAAAGATTCTAAACATTTTACTTAAGTATTGTTGTGTGTTTTTTTAATGAATGTATTAAAATATTTTTAATTGTGTCAATATATATAATTAAATATATTAGTTTTTAATTTGTTATTATTAGAACTTAACATTTTCCTTGTTTCTATTTCCTCCTTCTGTCTTCCTTTCTGTTTCTTACCATTCATTTATCTCTCTCTCCAAACACAGTAAGAAAGAAAAGGCTTGAGGGTGGACCTATCTTTCCTAAGTGCCGGACAGATGTGTAGAATTCTTCTCCACCCCCTCCCTCTCTCAAGCAAGTCAAGTCATTGCACCTCCACTCCGACCTGCGGGATGTGACCGATACTTCCGTTACCGTTTGGAGGCAATGTCCACATTGTTTTTCACTTCTACTCCCTTAGACTCTTGTTTAGCAGATTTTAAAGGACCAGGTGGATTAATCGTCCATCTGTGTCAAGCGGAAAGGTTTTGAGTTCATTAAGCTAGTGATACATTTGTTTTGCATGTGTTAATGTTCTGTATAGCACAGGTTATGGTAAATTATACATCTGTGAGCCAGAGCTTCACGAAAGGAGAATGTTTGTGTTAGAATCGTACCAGGACTGAACTCATCTTTCTAAAATTTCAAACAAAGTAACCAAGAACCTTCTGAATATTCTACAGTGCCTAGGTACCCTACTATTGGTACTAGAGGGACAATTTGAGTAGCAGAGGCTGTTTTTGGTGACACAGGCTTTCACTGTAACTCTCAATTGTTTACTGAATTCAAATTATTTTCCGCTGTAAACTAGTTGATGCTGCCTTTTCTCTCACCTTTTATTCTACTGATACTGACACAAAATATGTTCTTAAGAACTAAGATCTGAACCCCATGCTATTTTTCTGAGACAGTGTTATTGTCTCTGTGAATGTACTATGATGTTTGGTGTTTTTCTATCAAAACTCTGGCTTGACCTGGAGGATATCTGGTAGTGTCTACCTTACCGTAGACAAGCTGGCTACTGAGACTCAGTACTATATATTGAATGTATTTATTTGTGCCCGACCTTGGGAGGAGCAGAATCCATAATATATAACTGTGACTGGATCATACCAGGTAGCACTGAATTCAGTTGAAGAAACATTTATCCCTGGATAACCAAACCTTCTGTAAACTACAGCAGGTGTACTCATTGATAGCCTTCAGAATAATAGTCAAGACAGATTAAGATGGTCGGTATGTGATTAATGTATTCTGTGTTTCATACACTACAGTCACTTTAAAGCTACATTCATAGATTATTTAATTAATTAATTAATTAGCTTTCAAACGGATACATTCATAGATATTGGATTAAGTAGCTTTCAAACTGATAGATGTGATTGCACACAATTTAGACAAAGGGACTCTGAATGTCTCCTATTAAAACACACTATAGATCAGAGTGTAAATATGTTGTCTTCAACTATGGCTCAGATATGTGTTAATCATAGGGAGAAAGATAAAATGAATAGAGCACCACATTAACTGGGTGGTATTTAAATGGATTACTGTTCTAATTTAACCTAGTTTCTAGATTTGTGTTTTGTTTTTAGTTATTTGTGTTGTTGAACATTATGTTTTCTCTCACCCCAAATGTATACACGTTTCACAAAAGTGGATTAACACATCGATCTAACTGCTGTAAAACTTTAAATACACATGGAGGTAATTTCATGATTATTGATTTAATTAATCAAAACATAATTATTAATTATAAATTTGCCCGTCTACTCTAAAATCAAATTTATTTGCCCGTCTACTCTTAAATCAACAATGGTCACTGCAAAACTGGCTACAACCTTACCAAGATTAAGAAATCCTGACACCACAGATGATATACTTGTTTAACATTATTGGAAATGTTTTAGTATTTGGGCTGAAGGTTAACACTCGTGCCACCCTCGTATAATTATAGCGAGTGTCTGCTCCTGTCTTAACACTGCTGGCAACAAGAGGCACTGTTGTACATCTGTTATGATGCTGCATGTAAGCAAATAAAAGAAGATGAGGAGGATGTTTTTCCCAATTAGTAATTATAATAATGAGAAATGTAATACAAGATAAGTCCAAAACTAGGAAACAGCTGACAGCTAGAACATTGGATTGGTAATAATGAAAATAAATCAAATGGATGGCTGAAACATCTAATGTTATTTTAATTGGTTTCTGACAACATTTAAATGTCTTGCAAGTATAAGGACCATTGCATAAATAGACACTGGATAATGAATATTGGAAAATGACCTGCCATTGTTTGTTATTAAGAAAAGTTAGAAGTATGTCCCTTAATTGATACTTTTATCCAAAGCAACTTAATACAATTAGTACAGTTAGTACGACTAAATTAACAGATAAGGGTTAGGCATCTGGCTGAAGAAGCTTATAGGCAGGCCAACTCTATAGGATCATGCTCTCTACAGTAGCTCCAGCCTATGAGTTGAACAGCCATACCCTGCCCTATTTTTCAAAGAGTTTTTGTCTCCGGTTCAGTATGCATCTGAGATCATTCTGAGTGGACTAGGGTTTGTTCAGTATGCATCTGAGATCAATCTGAGTGGACTACGGTTTGGAAATTCAAAATAATACACTAAAATAAAACCATCCAGTCTGTAAATATTTTGTTTTTCAACACTGACACTCTGTGGTCAAAAAGAAGAGTTGCACTCATCATTCATAGTAAAACACAGTTAATCTTTTCATTATTTCACACAATCAAGCTTCTGCTCCTTATCTAAGAAAATAATGTATTGTCATACCAATAAGCTACAGTAGTTGTATCATCTCATTGGTTTATTGGTTTATTTGCTGAAAAATTTGATAACTTCATTTTATTTTTACTGTATATTAAGACATGGGTGCTGTAGTAGAAAATGTATGAGGTTGTTTTTCATTGGCCTGCCGTGTATCAAATCAAAATAATTTACATGTATTATTATAAAGTAACACATATAGGCTTTAATTGTCTCAAATAGTAAATATGTATACAGTTTTGACATTCAAAGCAGATATTCAAAAGCAGTAGCACACTGACACAGTTTGACGTTTTAAAGATTTTATTGTATCTCAGGCAGAAACATAATCCTTTATTGCTCATGGCATCTCAGCGTACCACTGTCACATCTAGATCACCATTGGGTAAACAATCAAACATTTAAATACAGCTTCTTATCAAACAGTTTTTGCAGAATATGTAAATCATTCATTGTGATCCAAATTGCTGTTCCCTGTTTCGTTGATAAGCACAATACTTTTAATTTTTATTTTGTGCAAATTACCTATAGCCCTCTTTTTAATTCAATATACTTAACTGCTTTCATAACACATTAGACCTTGTAATCAATAAATATTTTTGTTAGTTGATTCATATTGTAATAGGCGTATATCACTGAATT
This sequence comes from Forbesichthys agassizii, assembly GCA_026546735.1. Taxonomy (NCBI): domain Eukaryota; kingdom Metazoa; phylum Chordata; class Actinopteri; order Percopsiformes; family Amblyopsidae; genus Forbesichthys; species Forbesichthys agassizii. The sequence continues at coordinate 57,519 of JAODLL010004717.1, read as the reverse complement.
ACAGTATTTATGGTTGAAGCTGAAAGGTTTATGTTTGTGTGAACTCCTACTCGCCATTCATCATTACAGGTATAAAAGAAAACCTGCAAACCAGTAAAGGAAAATTCCTGAACGCATACATATTTGTGTTATTAGTTCTTACATCATCGACAAAATAGTGAAACCACATTCAGAATCAGAGTTATTGCCTTAATATTTTATGTGACAAAAACTGGAGAAATAGGGAAACAGGGTATCACATACTCATACAACAAACTTGACTAGACAAATGGCATGCAAGACAGGAGGCTGGTCACAGAAAACAGGAATAGAAAAACATGTTGTACTTCATCAGATGAATGTCATTGGACTGTGTATTGTTTACTTTAGCCAGTAATGTGGGCTTGAACGTAGACTTGACGACGTGAAACACTAGGCTATGTGTGCAAAAGGTTTGACATAAACTTTCAAGAACAACAAAACAATACAGCCTTATAAGCACACAACAAGTCTTTAAATTTCCTTTTTAAAATATGGCTTATCGAGTATTTTCTATTTTACAGACAGACACAATTAGTATGGTTATTATATATTTATTTGCCTTCTTCCAGGCCTTATTTAATTATTCGTAAATGTATTTACAAATAAAATGAATGGAAAGCATGGTGGACAAAGATATTATATTTCAATTCTGCTAGACACCACTGTTTCCATTGCAGAGAGAAGAAAAATGTGTTAATCTAAAATTGTTCAAACTAGAAGGATAAACCCATCTAACGTCTATCATATCATTAACCTCTCCCTGCTAGCTAGCTAGCTAAATTAGCATAACTTAGCTAACATTTACATCAGCCATGCTTGTCTGGCTGTTGTCCTTGCTTAGCCTATGGCTGTAGTTTACACTACTGGTTCAAATTTGATTACATTTCCACCAACATGACAGTTTTAATTACCATTTTGCTTTATTTTTATGTCCAAATTAAAATCCTGTGTCATTTAGCGGGAAAAGCTGATTTGAACCAACTGTGAATGCAACGCCTGTTAGCTAAGCTAGATAACTTTAGCATTAGCTAGCTAGGAAGCCTACTTCTTCAGCATGTCTTGAAGAGGACCAGGAAGGTATTTCATCACTGTGTCCATGATGCTCTCCTCCTCATCTTCTTCATCACCACAGCCAGCAGGCACTGCCTTCTTGGGTCGGGTCAGACTGCCCTCCGATGGTTCCTCCATGGCGGCGGCAGCCTCAGCCTCAGCCACCTCGCGCTTTTTGATGCCATACTATCCAGGTAAAATGGATGGAAGGGTGCTTTGATGTTATCAAAGTAAAACATGTTTTCATGAACTAAATTGATCTATTTTTTGCATTTATTTTGTAATTCAATGCAAGTTGTATTTGATAAGACATTTATTAACATTTCCAAGCTTTGAAAAATCACGCCTCGGTTATCAAGAAGTCCCCATTATAGATTTAGGATCACAGAAAAGCCTACATAAAGGAAATAAAAAATTGTGCATTTCAACCACTATCACACATGAACTACATTAGCCAAAGGCTATCTATGCAAGTGGTACAGTAGCCTACAAGCTATTTGAGGCTCCTGTCGGAATGGCGTCATGCTGTAGTGCAAAGCCTGTTGTGATGTGTGTGTGTGCGTATGTGTGTGCGAACGTGAGTGTATGTGATAACTGCTAATTAATCCATCCGTTTTGAACCCCTGAGCCTTTTCCTGTTGACATGCTGCATCTAGCATGTACCCCCCGCCCCCCCTTGCAATTCCTCTGCCCTCTTCTTCTCTCTCTCTTACTGTAGCATTTCAATCCCATGCCCCACGTTATCTCTCCTCTGTCCTTTGACCTCTGCATCTCGTCTCATGTGGCCACTCCCATTTTCTTTCTCTTTCCCTGAACCCTTTGTTCTCCCTCTTTCAAAATAAAATAGGCCTAATTGACCTTTCCCAAGCCCCGCCCCTTTCACTTGTCCTACCTAGTTATTGTAACTAGGTAGGACAAAACACAGTAGAAAGGCATTACAGCAAAAACAGAGGTTGACGGAAGGTTCCTCAGATTAAATAAATGCTCAACTCTTATTGGTGGACATGCAAAAAGGGGCGGGGCTTATGAAAGGCCTAATTGTTAATTGACATCTCTCTCTTGGCTGGCTGCTGCGTAGAGAGAGCGTCTGAGAGGCCAGCCTGACAACATCACGCTCAAAAGAGGCAGGAGACAGCTGTGCAGCTGCCTATTCACCCGTCCATTCACACCCATGGCTGCTCGAACCCTGAAACACGCTGATTCATTTCCTTTTGGTCCGTGACATCAATGAGGAGAGCTCATGCATTCAGACTCTCGAGAGCCTATCACACGTGCAAATATATGAAATTGATGCTTTGAAAAGAATGTTCAGTTGCTGACCCATTGTAGATCGACAACAACTGGCAATATTGTGTTGTGGGTTTATGGCATTTAGATCTGATTGGACGGGGTTGACGGATTTAAAACAAGTCATCCGTGGCATTCTTCTGCCTTGCGTTCATTCAAACAGCATTCACGTTTTCAGTCCCATGGTTAATTCAACAGTGCCGAGAGGGCTTTGAAATAAGTTACTTTTATACCTCAGTAGTTCCTTCAATGCACGTATAGTTTTAATAATACATTTGTTTGTTTTGCTACAGCTATGTCATGACTGGAGGAAGCTAGTGTGTGAAGGATACAGAGTGAAATCTTTTATGGAGCGCTGAGGGAGTCCTCTGGTTCTTTTCTCGAGACTCCCCAGAGACACACCCCACACACACACCCTTTCTCCTTTTCTGCAGTGAGGTTGGTTACATAGCAACCGTTACTCTGTGGCAGCCCTGCCATATAGTCAAGTCCCCTCAGGTGCGGACCTGAACTGAATTATGTGTTGCGTCGTGCCTCTGCATCATGCGTGTCATATATCCACTCACGTCCATGTATCCCTTCGCTAATCGCTAAGCATACATCTGGGTATTTAGTTATTAGTGAGTTAGCTAACATTGGGTTATTAGTGAGTTAGCTAACATTGGGTTATTAGTTAGTTAGCTAACATTGGATAATTAGTGAGAGCTAACATTGGGTTATTGGTGAGTTAGCTAATATTGGGTTATTAGTTAGTTAGCTAACATTGGGTTATTGGTGAGTTAGCTAACATTGGGTTATTGGTGAGTTAGCTGACATTGGGTTATTGGTGAGTTAGCTAACATTGGGTTATTAGGGAGTTAGCTAACATTGGGCTATTGGTGAGTTAGCTAACATTGGGTTATTGGTGAGTTAGCTAACATTGGGTTATTAGGGAGTTAGCTAACATTGGGTTATTGGTGAGTTAGCTAACATTGGGTTATTGGTGAGTTAGCTAACATTGGGTTATTGGTGAGTTAGCTAACATTGGGCTATTGGTGAGTTAGCTAAGATTGGGTTATTTGTGAGTTAGCTAACATTGGGTTATTAGTGAGTTAGCTAATATGCAGAGCCTGATACCTTGTCCCTGATGCCTTGCCTCATGGTTTCCCTCTCAGCCTCCATCTTGGCATATTTGGCCTTCCTCTCCTCCTCCTGCTGCCTCAGAGCTTCCTGTTGCTCCTCCTCCTTCTTGGCCGCATCAGGGTCCTCTTCCTTCTCCTCCCCACCCAGCATCTTGCCCACATCGGGGGGACCTCCTTGGAAGTGGGAGAAAGAGGTAGTGGTGGTGAGCATTAGAGAAAGTCTGTCTAAACTGTCTTATATTGACAGTGAGAGGGAGACACAATAGGATACCCTGGCCCTGAATACATCCGAAATATGAGTTGGAAGTTGGGCCCTCAGAGTGTGTGTGTGTGTGTGTGTGAGAGAGAGAGAGAGAGAGAGAGAGAGAGAGAGAGAGAGAGAGAGAGAGAGACAGACATAGGTCTGGTCGATATCAATGTTTCTTTTTTCTTTTTTTTTACAGTGTACACACGGCTCAACCAAAAGCAAAACATAGATATTTATACATTGAGAGGAGAAAATAAAGATGTGGATTAAGAGGCACAGATATCAAATGGCAGCAGAGCCCCTCAGCAGAGAAGGAGAGATAGATACTACATGAGTACGAGATTTTCTGGAAGAGCGGGGGTCCTCCTGGGTTTTCTACGAGCATAGCTGAGTGCTGCAGCTGGCAGATGAACGCCTCATATCGCAGGAGCTAACAAGACCCAAGTAAAGCTATAAGTACTAAAAGCCACAAAACGGCAGATCTATCACAGAATATCAGAGCCTAAAACACCCAGGAGCTTGAGATGTACAGTAGCATATAGTGTCAAAGGAGAACTATAGACGCGTGGTCCTGGAGGGACATGAGCTGAGAGTAAAAGATACAGATGAATGAAAGAAAGAAAGAAAGAGAAGTAGCGATTAAAGACATATTGAGAGAAAGAGGAGGATGAAAGAGAAATAAACAGTAAAGGGAAGGAAATGAGAGGAAGCCGGGATGAGGAAAGTGATGAGGGTGACAGGAAGACAGATGTCTAAGGAGAGAGAGACTGCTGTTCGTGCTGTAAAACATACTAGCGTGCTGTTGTTTAATTTTACTCAGCCTACAGAAATATGAACTCCATTAGGGGGAGAGAGAGAGAGAGAGAGAAAGGGAGAGAGATGGGAAAATGCTTGAAAAGGAAGAGAAGCGTAAACATGCCGTGAAAGAAAAGGGCTCCAGGAGCTGCACGAGGAATAAGCAGAGCTTCTAATTACAGCTTGGGTTCCATATACTCTGTGTATTTAGTCATCATATCTGAGAGGATGAAGCAATGACTCATAAGAATCTGGCAACATTCCTGAGTTTCATGCAGTTAACAGCCAAGCTGTCAAATGTCCCCCATATCACTGCACAGACAGGCTCTGCCTCTTTACATTTTCTACAGCCAAAGCAACTAGGTCAGGTTTAACTAATCTTATAAACAAGAATATTAACGTGTACCATACAAGATAGTAAAGCTCACATATGTTGATTTTTCTTCTAGCTGAATCTAAGTTGAAACTAATATGTTTATGCATTTTGTTGACGACATTTAGATAAACAGTTGGAAAATAAACCAGTTTTAACTCACTATTGTATTGTATTGTCAGCATGGCTTCAATACATGACCGTTGTGTCAATAATACTCTAAATGAGGAAAATAATAATATTGTGTTGTCTTTCCTTTGTGTGCCAGTTCTCTGTGAAATATTTCCATAAATACACAGACTAGAGACAGAGGATAATAAAACTGAACTGGCTTTCAATTGTGGCAATTAATTAATGAATGAATTATATTTTACAATGGAAGAAATATAACAAGTGGGAATGGATCGAAAGAAACAACATAAAACACTTTCTTGCTTCCTTATAAATATACAGTACAGTGCAGGTGTTTATATGAGGCCAAGGAAAGGAGAACAGAATTCAACAGAAACAGAAAAGCGACTAAATTCAACACCTTGAGCTTGCTATGTACACTGCCTTGACAATGTCCTATAGTACATGATCCAGTGCACACACACACACATACATAGTCTGATAAGTAAGTGGGACTAAGATGACAATCTTGCAACAGAGACAATAAAAGTGATGAAAGTGCGATTGACTGATCTTGATATTGACTATCAGATTTTTTTGCTTTATTCCTTTTGCTGAGGTAAGCAAAATAACATTTGATAAAGTGACAATTAATAATATAAATGAATGCTTTTTTGCTATTCATCACTGCTTGAGGTAAAGTTTTCATTCTATTTCAGGTTAAGTTCTTTTAAAATTATTATTATAATGCCGTGTGCCTCATTTTCTCACACTGACATGAAGTGACATGTTTTACATTAAACCGCAGTAGCTGGTCAGAGGAACCAGAGGGGAAACAGTATATAGTAACATTATATAGCGGCATATGCAAGTTTAGCTGATGATTTTGCACAAGGCTGGGGAACACATCCAGATTACCTTCATTAGATATCACTTACACAGCAAGATGCAGATTTGTGAATGTTAAGACCTTTTCATGAAGGTTAAAGAAAGCCATTACTAATAATGAAATATATCTGACCTCTACTTTTCTCTCTATCCTCCTCTCTCTCTCTCTCTCTCTCTCTGTCGGCTCCCTGCCCTTCTGCTTCGTGACTTTGTGAGATATATGGTAGAATGAATTATTTATAGAAACTGGACTTGTGACAGACACACATTTTTCCCTTTAAGAGGAACTGAGGGTAATTTTGTTACATTGATTGTGTTACAATGTATTGCATTGTGTTACCATGTTGTGTTTTCAGTATTATCTTTTGTCTTTTTTTCAGAATTTCTTTCGTTCTGTAACATTTTGTTAACATTCGTTCCAACCATCCCTGTTACAAACACATCAAATGTTGCTTAATGTTCAGCTGCCTCACAGCTCTCTGTTACAAACTACAGAGGATTTTAGTGATGCTGAGTCAGCAAGGAAGCACTCAGGTCAGAAGTAATAATGCTAATGCGGTTATTAAACTTATATTTTGGGACGCAACGCAAATTTGTGTTCCTGATTCATGGTCCCGGCATGTAGCCTCGTACTTGTAATGTTAATCTTAGTAAAATGTATCAAGTTGGGATCCGATTCATTTATTTTATTATTGTTTTTAAAATTTCCTGTTATTAACTTAAATTATGATTGTGATGTCCCCGAATATACTGTAGAGTACTGTAAGATACTATACTGGCAAACTTCCATTATGTTTGTATAAAATGTTAACTCAAAATATTTAAAATGGAATTTTCAGATATTCAATACTTTAATGAGCAGCAGGTTGAACAGACTAAAGTAAGAATTGGGTATTAAATACAGTACATATTAGTGAGTGTTAATTAGATGAAGAAGCTTCAGGGAAACAATTATCTCCTCTGCTTTGGATTAAAAATGTGAAACCGGTATGATTATCTTTGTATTCTACCAGTATATCCCTCAGGTCAGTAATTCTCAGATAACAACTCACATGACACACAAACACACATGCACACATATGCACACACAAAACGTCTGGTTTTCATCTCAATGGACAGTAGCATCATCCTCGTGTATTGAGTGGTTTGTGTTCATCCAATTTGTTTTATTTGATTCATACTGCCTGGGGTCCCATTTTGTTTCAATGCCTATTTAATTAAATTGCATATAGACATTTTAAATACAGGCTGCAAACTCCTGATGTTGTATTCCAGGCACTAATGATCAGAAATATTGCACTAGCTTGGCTCCAATTGAATAATTGTAAGCTGAAACTGATACTAAAATGGAAACTATACGTTTTTAACTGAAATAAAATTTAAACCACTGTAAAACCATCGGTGAACTTAAATCTTTTATTTAGCTGAACACTTGTTTAGTTCAGTTCCCAATAATGTTGAGTTTACATAAGTAAAAAATTGCAAGCATTTGCCACTGGCCATAAGTGTTTTTAGTAATAGAAATTATAAGTAAATAACTTAAACTAAATGCATAGAATTAATCACACAACTAAAACTAACTAACTAAAAGAAATGCAAAACCTGAAACCTTTATCGTTTCTGGTCTAATACAATTTTAAAATATATGTAGTGTATATGGTCTGCAAATGATTGATACAAATAAAAAACATAACATTAAAAGTGCAGCAATTGAGTTGGCAATATTTCGTTTTTTTGTTATTTGATTGGTTGTTTGATTGATTGATTGTTTGTCTAATCAATAACGTACTCTTATTTCATTATCTGAATACTCACACACTATCTTACACTGTCAGCATTTCTACGGTCAATTGTCAGTGTGGCCTCGGAGGAACCAGAATGAATGTTAATGATGTCTGTAGATTTCAGAGCAGCCTGGATGGTGCACTGATACTAAAATATCATTTCAAATATCAAATATTTTTTGCACCACCATGGCTTGTGTAAGGATAAAGATGAAGTTGTATACTGTTGATTGTACATTTAGGATGGATTGCGCTTCACTGAAAATGTGGTGGGCTTTACCATTTTTAGATGATTGCGTTCCATTTGGCTTTTGATATATCACTGTTAGATGATGTGTGAAATCCCAATATTGTTTCCAGGTGAAATCAATTTCAATCTGAGCCTAGTTTTTTTTTTTTTTTGCTGTTCACACATGGCAAACACACTTGACGTGCACACAAACATGTGCACAGTTTGCGTGCTTGTGTTTTAAATTAGTTCTGTGACTGGTACAGTAGCATTGCTGTGCACACGCAACCTCTCCATAATTCATCTCCTCTCTACACACACACACATATACAGTACTTATTTATGTATAGCTAAGATATACTCTGCCGCATGCAGATAATACACATACACTCAAAGATATGCCCAAGCCAACCACAAACGCACACGCGCACACACGCACGCACACGCACACACACAAGCACAAACGAAACACCACAAACATTCAGTATTCTGTCGGTGTCCAGTAGAGGCAGAGTGCAGGTTCTATAAGAATTTGTGTTGCAGACACATGGGGCAAAGGAGCTGTATGCACAGCCACGCATATACAACAGTCTCTGCATGCCAATGAGCAGCTCTGCTTTGAATACACAACTCAACCACAGAGGCTGACACCTCTGCCACCATCACATCTGCGGTACTATTGGCACCACTTTCATCTTATCTCTCAAATGTAGCAAATATATGAAATACAGAGTTTCAAACAAGGGCTAATTGGGGCTGAATAAAAACTGATGTTACATCATAGCAGATGGCTATACTTGTCTACTGAAGTTGGCCTGATGCAGTTATCCATTGGCTATCCAGTTGTCCTTTGGCCTTGGGAGTTTACTTTATATGATCTTTATGAGTGAGCTCACCTTTGTAAAAGGCATAGGGAATAATTTTTATATGGTAGGCATATTCAAGGATTTGCATTTTCAAGTATCATTCTTTCTAAGCCTGCAACCCGTGCCTTAAAGGCCTTTTACAAGGCGGTAGAGAGTTAAAAGCTTGAGATAGAGGAAAGAATGAGAGAGAAATAGTCGTAATGGAAGGCAGCCGCCTGATGTAGCTTTTGCGCATGGTGTATAAGCCATCACTTTAACTCCTCCATACTGCAGTGCCGTTAAATCAACAGAGCACTTACCTCCCATTGCCGCTTTCATTACAAAATTCATGATGGAGCACTTCTTTTTTCCCTGCCTTCAGTGGTCAAGTTTTCACGGCGAGACCGATTCCACTACGATCCGGAGACGTAACCTGCAACCAGGGACACAGTGTAACTAGGCTATCTATAATTAGGCCAAATATCGCGATCCCAACAGAAGAACGACGTTTTAGTTGCAACGGCTATGGTTTGGACAGCGTGATGTTTTAGGCTATATATCATAACATGGGAAGCTATACTGAAGTTTTGACGGGACAGGGGTTTGTTGACCCGCCTGTGTCCTCAATTTACGACAATCCATCTCGAGCTGACTCCATTTCTGCTGACGCTGCCTGGCTACTTGTGTTCTCGTGGAAAAAAAACGTCAAGGGCAGAGGAAAAGGTCAAATAACAGATAGAACAAGGCTTATGTTGCGACAGCAGGGGGCTTGTGGACCAACCAGTTAGCTCGACCATCACGCCCTAAGTTGCAAGAGCATCTTATCACACTTGACTTTAACGCAAAGGAATTACTAACAAATTTTACAGTTTAAAAAAAGACAAGAACCAAACACACTATATAGCCGGCTCATAGCCTAACAGTAGCCTATAGCTAGCCATTTAAGTTGTGCTCAACGCCTACGATGCAAATTAGGTGCGATTGGATCTAAATATCGTGGACTAAATTTTATAAACTAGAATATGTTATTGTATGGGACATTTTAAGAAAACGCGTGTTTTAAGCGTTATTTTTTAATAGTAGGATATTAGTATTCACCGAATGGGCTATGGACTGACAGTTATTGAGGCGTCAAACTTGAATCCGCAGCAGCCAATCGCCTTTTCAATCGGGTTCCCTTTCCTCGCCACCATTCACAGCCTCACAGAGATATCGCCTGCTCTTTTACCTCAAACGAACCAATAGTTCATATTAACACCTCCCGTGTTGTGCTGTAGTTTAATGGATTTCAGCACCGTCCGAGTGGACAGCTCCCTGTCCCGTTAAAACCACTGATAATAACAGTTACGTTTGCCTTGGCACTGGTAACCTACAGCGCGCACAGTTTACCTTTACCTTTACGTCGACACTCCTCAAAATCAGTTCACACATACACACACACACACACACACACACCCAAGCGACGACGATATGCTCCCTCCGTGGAAAACCAAGTTGTCGCTCCAAACAAGGGATTGTATTTCTCTACGGTGCTTCAGTTTGAGAATATCCCTGTTCCAACCAGAGGGCACAGCTTCTTCCTGCAACGACTGACGAGGGGCTGCACTCGCGTCAGAGAGAGAGAGAGAGAGAGAGAGAGAGAGCATGAGAGAGAGAGAGAGAGAGAGAGAGCGAGAGGGGTGTAGAAGGGGAACCGCAGTTGGCTGCTGCCTGCCTCTAGTGATGATGCTGATGATGCAATCACATGTTCTCTCTCGCTCTCTGTCGCTTTCTTTCATCCCATTAGAGCCTCTCTTATCCCATCGTGGTGCCATTTTAAAAAGAGGCAGTATAGCATATAGCTATTGTATAGGCTGCATATAAGATTTTTCCTCAAGAGGGGCTATAGAGACAGGGGTTATAGACTTTAAATCGCGTCAGGAGTCACCCCATGTCCCGTACAACAGGATATTTAACACTGTTAGGGAACATCTTGAACACTAGCCTGGAAGTTAATGATCCACCAGCCATATGTGTACCCACCTTCTTATTGGCTGATTGGTTTTCAATTAAATGTCTTGAGAATTCACTTTTTTTTCTACTTGCAGCTATGAATTATAGCCTGCTCTTCCTTAGCAAAGCTTGTGCATTCCTTAATATTTTAGCCATTGCTCCAATATAAGTTTGGTTTTCAGTATTTTTCCATGCAGTGCATTTCATCTATAGGCACTATACACTAACTAAATAATAGCATAACACTATACTTCACTAAAATCACCTCTTAAATGCTGATCTGTGAATTTCTGAGGTTTTCACGTTCATACACTTGTCAAGACAGACAGGAAGTGATGACAAGACTCAGAGAGACTGTGTTTAGTCTCAATCTGTACCCATAAAATACCAATATGAATACGGAAAGATGAAGGAACATAAATAAACCATGTAAAACCATATCAGGCTTGAGTGTTAGTTAATGACAACATTAAATCATATTTCAGTTGGTATTTTAATTACATTCTCCAAGCATGTGTGTCAGTTTGGTTGCAGATGGACGTAAGGGGGAGCGTTAGAAAACCATTTCAGCCTAAAATGCTTTAAGGGTAGAAAGGCATGTAAACTAGTCTATCAGTCTATCTATGTGCCTGTTTCTGTCTGGGTATTACCCTCTTTCCATTTCAATTTCTTCCTTCTTTCCTTCTTACTCTCTCTCTCTCTCTCTTTCAAAAATGCAAATATTGTACTTCATGCCTCTAATATAGGCTACTTTTTCTTTTTCATACTCACACACAGCGAGTCCACCACAGTCTTTTTTTAAGTCAATGTCTAGTCCCCTGTCTGAGGTCAGAGTTGTAAATATGTAAGGAGTGAGCTAAAGTTAAAATGTTCTGCTGTACCTGTAAAAACATCACAGGAATTATAGTTAGATTTTGTACAAGCCGCCGTAAACAACATTAAAAACCTTAATAACTAGTGAACTTTTCATCCTGCGTTTGATGATTGATGTTTTAATAAAGCTATGTCACAGAGAAATAAATAAAACACCCATTTCAATAAGTTCTTTTTAAATCCCTTTGAGTATTTTATGCTAATATATGTCTGCCATTGCTCCACAGGGGCAAAATGCCATTCCAAGAATGGCAGAATATAACATTGCTGTCGTACTGCATGAAAACATCACCCTTAGTTTAGAACAACTGAAGTATGGAGCACACAAAAAAAAAGAAGTTTCTTCGAAAAAATATAAACAAAAATGTTTGTTTTGCTCTCATCAGATGCTCACAGTGAGAATAAACATTTACATTGACAAAAATGTTAGTAATACTGTGTAAAACCATGGAGGTGTGGTGCTAGCGTACAATACACATTGGACTTCTGAAAAATAATCTATCTGTGCTTCCAGGAAATCAAGGTAACGGTTTATGGGAAGGTAGGTAACAGAAACTTAACCCGGGCGGGATTTGAACCGACAACCCCCAGCTCAGAGGGTCCATTAGACTGCTGGATCCTGCGAAGCTTGTGTTACTGACCTTGTTATCTAATCAACAGCATTCTGTCTGGCAGACCGTAGACAAAAAAGAGCTGCATTAGATGTGCATTATGTTTACGCAGGAAACAGACATGACTACACAAAAGCCCTCATCTTGTATCTTGCGAGGCGTGTTCACCTCATTTTAACGTGGGAACGGTGTTTCTAACTGACGCAGTGGAGATAACAACAGTTATGCCACATTGTGATGGTCTACGTAGTATATAGTAATGTTTCTTCTGAAGGGCACAGTGGTCCTGGCCAGCTTGTTTGTCGGGAAGGGGGGGGGCAGTTGGCTTTGGAGGTCAGTCTGCTGTCCAACATGCCTGCCTGCTGTACTCTGTGGCGAGAGTGGGGAGGTGGGCAAATTACAAGAGAGCAGAAGGAAAAGAAGAGAGTCAGAGTAGAAAATAGATAAAAGGATGGGGAAGATGCCATGGGGATATGTGTGCGTGCGTGTGTGTGCGTGTGTGTGCGTGTGTGTGCGTGCATGTGTGTGAGTCTGTATGTGTGCGTGCGTGCGTGTGTGTATATCACTGCTTGCCTCCCTCCACTCTGTATGCCGATGTGGGTGTGTGTGTGTGTAAGCTGTCCATCAAGCCAGCACGCTCCTCGGAGGTCTCTTCAACAGTCGGGGGGAGGTGTGTCCTGCGCTGCTCTGTAGCGCACACTGACATGGCCTGCACTGCTGCAATGCGTAAAGGATTCACAGATCTGCGGCTTCATGCAGTAGCAGCCCGCCAGACTGACGGCCTGCAAGCCTGGCTGACTAAAGACTGTGTGACTGATTGGCTGTCTGTCTGTCGGATGGACGTACTGTACTAGACTAGCTAACCTTGAAGGAAACATTACTGTAACGGTTGGTTTTGTGCATGCTGTTGCTTAGCGGCTCCATTTAATGAACAACCCGTGTGCTTAATTGTCAGTTTAACCGACATAAATAACAAATCGACCACGGATGTCATTTATACTTTCCTGCACATTTACAGGTTGACTGACTGACTTGTGGTTTTGGCTGAATTCTTTCAAGCTCCAGCAGTTTACTCAGCAAGCTGCCTGACTGGTCACTAGCTAAAACCAACCGCTTTCAAAACTACATGATAGAACCCAGACTACATCTGGCTCTGTCTATCTGCCAGGGCAAACTGCCAGGAAATTACAGGTGGTCTTTCCTTTTTCAAAACAACTATGTTGATCACTCCTGTATTCATTACAAACCTAGGATATGATTGCAGCAGGTGCATAATTGTGATCGATATTGGGACGTTGTATGCTTGGCTGGTCTTCCGACATGCCACTTGCTTTAGGTGGGACAATGAGGGGTAAAGGGAACAGCCCTGATACGGAGAGGGAATGTGGCCAATGCAAGGTGTTATGCATTCTGTGTGTGTGTGTAGCAGGACAGGTCTTCTCCTGTCTTATCTCTGGGCCAGAGGACAACCAGAACTGACCCATCTCTGGTCATACTTCTGTTTCTCATCATTGTGTACAGTGCAGTTTGGTATGTTTCATACAATATCTTGATATGATAGCAAGGGAACCTGGAAATACAGTAATAAATACAGTTACTTGACCATCTTCTCTGAAATAAATGTTCTTGGCGGACACATCATTTGGCTTCAGGAGAAACATTGTCCTGCTGTGACAATAAGTGGTGTCCAGAACTGACTGTCCAGTCAATGAACAGGTGATTGCCGTAGGAAGGCATCCATGCACTGTAACAAGACGATGTGAGGACCGGTGGGCCTACCTTTACCTTGCCTTTCTGAGCTGATAAAGGAATACAACTGTATCTGGACCTCCACCCAGCCACATACAGTATCCCCTACAAAAGCATTGGATTGCAGCCAGAGTAGAGTGCATCGTGCCCTAGAAAGCTAGCGCAGTAGATTTGTCACGGAGCGATGCAGGAGAGAGAAGGGAGGGTGAGAGGGAAGAAGGAGAGGAAGGAAATGAGAGAGAGAACTGCTCTGGATTCACACAAACCCTGTGCACACTATGAAGAAGGCAACAGAGAAGCGCATAATTTAGAGATGACACTTGTCATAGAACTGTAATATTTAGTCCATGAAATCCACCACTGGTTTATGTTAAGGAGATAACCCTACCTAAGAAAGAAATAATACTATCCAGCACAAGAGTTGGAATGAATATCATATTCTGTGGATGAGGACAGTGTAGTGGTTGGAACACAGTATGTTTCCATAAATGTATCAGTTAAATGCACACACATTTATTCATGGTGCTTGATGTGGCTATACAGTATATATGCAGCAACAGGAAGTGTTTCACGTGAAAAGGCTCCAGATACCCACACATGAGAAATTACATTTTAAGTTTAAGAGTGTTCAGAGTGCAGTAAATCCCTGCCGACTAAGAGACAGAGGCAATTCTTTACTGGTTCACTGTTGTGGAACGACACTTCCTTTCCCCTCTTCAAGAGGAACAAAGAAAATGCAGAGAATTAGATTACGGTTCTGGAGCAGAGTTTATCTAAGGAAAACTGCACTGTAGACGGTTTACCTGCATTGTGACTGAAATCAAATCACCCATGTCAAGACGGATGCTCCTCTTAGGTAAAGAAGTACAATACTGCAGATGTGACTAGTCTTTTACTGTTGCTGTGCAACCCTTTTGCCAATGTGTAATGAGTTAGCAGGAAAGAAAGGGCAGGAACCAGGCGCAGGTTTTGAGGTAAGCAATGCATTTAATCCAAAAAGTAGAACCACTCACCACAACGGCCCAAATGGGAAACAATATCCGACAAAGAACAAAAGACAAACCCCAACCTAAATACCTAACTAAACCCACAGGTGCAAACAATATGCAAACAAACACCCGTGAAACAGGGAGCGCTGGGGAAGTGAACATCTGGTAGCCTGAGGCCCCGGTAACAGTGGTGGGGGGTGGGTAGAGTGGGCCGCCCATCGGCGGCACGGCCCTGAACTTTACAATGTGCTGAATCAACCGACATCTCATTGTTAACATGCAGCAAATAGTAATCTGAAAGAGTCAATATTAGATTGTAACACATTTGAAATATGTACAGGTCTGTTTATATTTAGTCCTTTGACAGTTATAGCCATAATAGAAAGAGAAAACATTTGTTTTATACTAGTATTTCAACTCAAATTAATCTTTAACCATGCTCAATACAAATCTAATCTTATTAGTGGATGTACACAAAAGCCATGGATTGCATCTGTATGTCTGTTGACATCATTCTATTTAGTTCTGCAGATTGCATTCAAACCTTCTGTAAAGTTGACACAAACACTGAGAATGCTTATTGTGCACTGTGCGCATGACTGTGTGTGGGTGTGTGTCTTTTGTGTGCACGTTTACAGAGAGGTGAGTTACGTGATTATGATCCAATACACTTAATGTCAGAGTGAGTATCTCCTCAAGGTTTGCTAGCTATTTTGATCTGTGTGTACGCTGTAGAGATGTGTAAGATATTCTTACAGAGCCCTGGATCTGAAGATGGGAGCAAAAACAAAAATGGCACTGTGTTTATTGTTGGGGCTGACTTTGGGTGTGTTAGATGTTTTGTTTGTGATATGTTTTGATGTTGAGTTCAAATATGAAAAATCGATCTCCAGCATAATTTATACCCTGTACCTTTTAACAAAGATTGGCTGAAAGCAGGTCCCTACATTTGAAAATACTCAAATTTGGCAAATAGTTTAAACCCAGCAGTAAATAAACCTCTATCGACCCAACCATCCATCCATCCATACATACATAGCTGATTACAATGGAGTTCAAACAGAATAATCTGACAGAGACCATGAGCAAGCAAAATATACTGTATTGTGTCAGAGAGAAAGAGGGACAGAAGAGAAGGCAATGCAATGCAATGAAATTGTTCACATTTTGCTTGTGTGTGTGTGTGTGCGTGCATGCTTGAGTTTTTTAGAGGACAGCGTGGGGCTGTTGATTAATGGAGACCTCTGTGAGGCAATGGTTTGTAGTTTTATGAGCTACAGTCACCCAGTATTGTGGTGTTTTATGTGTCAGACACCCCGCCCACCACGCACACACACACACCGGCTGTGCCACTGCTCCTTCATTCTCCGCTGACATTGCACTCTTTGTCATTCATGTTGGTGTAAATGTGCTGTGCACGTGCTTGTGAAAAAGTGTGAGTTTGAGAGATGGAGAGTGCGCATGCGATGAGAACAAAATGTGAAACGAAGATGGAGAGATGTAGCTGGGCCTATAGTGTGATATAGGCTAGTATATTCATATGCCTTAATTAATCCCTTTCCTTTTGACAGGAAGCATTTATAAAATCCTCCTTAAGCATTGATCTGAGGCATATGATTTCTATACAGTATATTTCTTGACATGTAAAAGATGTTTAAATGAACATTCGAACTGCCACGATTCAAGAACGCTGAACTGACAGACCCAATCTCTTTTCTTTCTCCTTTGCGTCTTTCTGTAAAATGACTCCTGTCTCACGTGAATCAGTGTTTATTGATTATGTTTGCTATCCTGTCCCGTGAGCACACGCCCCTACACACACACACACACACACACACACA
>JAODLL010004717.1:0-40613 GCA_026546735.1 Forbesichthys agassizii | reverse complement strand
ACACACACACACACACACACACACACAAACAAACAAACTGCTGATGGCGAGAGATTCCCTGCAGGGTCTGTGAATATATCAGACGTGCACTCACTCCAAGGGCCGAGGTCATGCATATTTAATGAGACCAGGCAGCGAGGTGGGGAGGGCTGTCAGTGGCATGGCTGGGGGTTGGGTGGGGTGGGCTTAGAGTTACCATCCGCTGAACACAGGGAATGTTTTGTAAAGATGAAAATAATTTTTCAGAATGCACCCTCCCCTTCTATATAAAGATGAAAGGAATTTAGACATATAGACAATCATGTTCATTCATGTCCATTCATTGTAGCCTTTTCATAAGAATGTCACTGTCTAGAATTACCCTGTGTTTTCTGACTTTGACATTTCATTTTTGCATGTATGGGCTTAATTCCAAAATGATTCTTAAAATAAATAAAAGTATTTGATTTGGGATGTTATTGTTGTGTTCTAAATGTTCCCCACCTCCTTTTTAATGTCTATAAAACCCTCCCTGCTGCATGCCCGACTTTGCAGATATGATGGGTGCCCTTGAAAGAGACCTTGGTATTACAGCCATGATGGTAGGGCTGGAAAACAGCACGTTACTGACCCTCTGTGGGGAAAAGAAAGTACTGCATCATTACATCGTGTATATATATAGACTTATTTCTGCTGTGTGTGTGTGTGTGTGTGTGTGGAGGGTGGGGGTGGGGGTGGGGGTGGGGGGGTCTTCCATAAGATGCAAATGAACAGTAAGGGACAAGGACACAGACAGAATGGTTTGGTCATGACCTGCAACCAATCGTGTCTGACGCTCGTATTTCTATAATGAAAATCCTACAAAAGATTTAAACCTATAGTATAGGGTAAAAGGCATAGGGTTAAATGGCATAGGCCTACCAGTATTGCAGTCCTGAAAATCAATAGGACCCTTAAATGATTTTAAGTGTTGAGACATTTTTAAAGTTTGATAAAAATGGAAATGTTGTCAATATTAACACCAGCATTGATGTGTCTAATAATAGTACTAGTATTTAATATGCAGCTCAAAACGCACATTTTAGGATGCAGTTACTAGTATTTAACCCGGTGAGTGTGTGTGCACCTACACACACACACAGCATACACACATACATACTACACAAATGAACAGAGACACACTTTGCAGCACCATCCACTTAGTGCATAGTGTATGTTGATGGAAGGGGGACTACAGTCTAGTCTCAGTAGCCTACACACTACTGCTTCTCACATGAACACATTCTCTCTCTTTCTGGGTTTCTTTACCTCCCTCTCTCACTGCCATATCCTCTCCAAACACGACCCTGCACTTATCCTAGAGGTATTTCAACTCCAGTCCTCTTGCCATTGAGCTCCTTGCTTCCCATCTTCCCTATCAATTTCCTTGTTATTTTTTAAACTCCTACACAGCCTCCCATCTCCCCAAAGTCCCAATTTAATCTGCAAACTCCTCTTATCCTCCCCTCCCCTCCATTTCTGTCTTCTCAGCTCCCTTGCCATCACTATCAGTCAGCTCCTCTGCCGGTTCAGTTCTCTCCATCCGATTCCCCCTCTCCTAACAGCCACCTCGATCATCTCTACACTTCTAACGCTCTCCTTTCACCAAACTAGCCCACTTTTGAGGAAATAACTGCAATGCAGCTGCAATCACATGGCTGCCAACTATGCATATTCTCCACCATCACACACACACAAAGACAGAAACAGATACATAATATATACAAACATATTTTAATCATTTTCATTGTTTGTATTTGGCTGTTGTCTTAAAACTAAAAACGCCATAGGCTATTGCATTACATTACATTGCAACATGCATTGTATGTACTCTGGCAAGGCTAAAGCTCTCTGATTGAATTGAACTACATTACCCATAAGCACTTGCTTTGAGTAAAAAATTGTGCTGGTAACCGTATGTGGACCACTATAGAGAAGTACTGTACCGTAGATGAGAAAGTAAACACAACAAACACATGTACCGACATGGTTTGACCGTGAGACGAAGAAGACACGTCTGGACAATTCAAGGTAGCTGGCGTCTATGTAGTTTGTGCAGGCAGTAAACTAGCGTCTTCTGCCAAAATAAAAACAACGCGGTTATATAGCGTTAGCATGCTAGCTAGCTGTCACTATTATCAGTTAATGCCTACACGCAGGTATAAGTGCCGTGCCGAATGGTTTCCTCTGCCAAATTTAGAGAAGGCCATTTTGCACATTTATCCCATTCAAAACAAAAGATACGTTTAAATAATATTTGTACTAAGCTTATTGAACCAGGTTGCCAGAAGTCGAGAAGAGCAGTTTGAACGCGACACTTTACATTAGTTAGAACAACCTTTTTCGTTCAAGATAATGAATGACATTTTGACAATTCACTCAACTGAGTAGTCAGGTTGTAAACCTTTTTACATTGCTCAACGTAATTCGCTGGTGATTGAGCTATCTTAAGTGGAATCTAAACTATAAAGTTGGATTGTTTTAACAATCTTAGCTAACATTAGTTTTCTACGATATGGTACGGTATACCGTACTGTAGATTGGTTATGAGAGTGGTTACTGTAATGTTAACGACTCTCGTGCCCGCTTTCATGGCTTCTTTTAGACCGGGATGTCGATATTTATTGAATCATGTTGTGTGGTCATTTTATGTTTGCTAATTTTCAATTTTGATCTGAAATATAGATGTGTTAGTTAGTTAGAAATAGAATCACTACCTACCTAAAAGTGTGCTCAGGAGTCTCAGGAGTGAACATAGACTGTGCCATTGTATTTTTAATACATAATGCCGTGTATATTGTATATTAACACCTTCCTTCACTTATTCATATCAGGATGTAGTGACAATGAGAATAGGTCGATGCTAGTAACTAGAGCAGGGGTGTCCAACTCCCTATTCAGCTTGTTTTAGATGTCTCCCTGCTCCAACACACCTGACTCAAATCAATGGGCTTCTGCAGAGACTGATAACCAGCCATTCATTAGAATCAGGTGTGTTGGAGCAGCGAGACATCTAAAGCATGCAGGGCGGTAGCTCTCCATGACCAGGGTTGGGCACCCCTGAACTAGAGGATACTCCTACATCCTAAACAGTAGATGGCAGAATTTCACTGTGTAAACTGCTGCTGTTTGGGACTTTGCTTAGGACTCTAGGAGATAGTGGTATTATGTATTCTTTTTTTAAAAGGTTAATAAAACAAATATTTATTTTAGGAGTATCATGTTTGATACTAAAATTACATTTGCTCTCTCATAAGATTTTGGGTTTTAGAAGTTGCATTTCACAGCCTGCTCAATGGCACTTTGAACCTTAGTATTAAAGGCCAGTGTTTCACCTTTAATCAGGATGTCCTCTGTGTACTAGGATTTCATAACTATGTAAACACAAAGATGCCAGTCATTCAGTAAACTTGTTTTAAGAGAACCAATAATGCCAATCCCTTATGTCAAATATAGGACAACATGACATTTAATCCTTCCAAATATATTTTGTTCAGAACAATGATCCCTATTGTCTGATAGTTATGCTGTCAAGTAAAATAAGGAGATACGTTGCTAGGCCAAGTTAAAGTCCTTCACGGATGTAATGCATGCTTGTACGTATGTATGCTTACATATATTTTAACATTCTCCACATGTTCACGGTTAGAACACAACATTCACAAGGGCAGGCATGTGATTCAGCCCAAGAAAGGAGCACCACTTGCCTTCAGGCATCCCTGTGAGCCACTCTGTTTAGATTATATAGTACTTAATTGATCCTGGATGGGCAATTGAGGAGAATGTTTAGGCACTGGCACATACCTTTCATCAGGACATGAAGTAGATTTGGTATTTATAGTTTTTTAAGAGGACCACTTGCAGATGACTACACTTGTACTACACCTGTATTCTTGCGCTGGTATAAGAAGAGCGTTATGGATATTTTGTCTGTTCTGGTATCTTCAAAGCTAGTATATAGTAGCCTGAAACCATCATCATCTAGCCCTACCATAGATTAAAAATTGACAGAGATAAGGGGCCTACTTAAAATTGTTTTGCTTTAAACATGAAAACTTAAATTGAGAACTAGTCGGACAGATCCAGACTAGTGTGGACCATGTGACCAGCCAATAAGCTTCTTTAATCGGGCCATTGAGTTAGACACGTAGCCTCCAGATACCATCCTATTCTCGCGAGCTCCAGTTGGTTTCTGGTTTCTGGCGCGAGTATCAGGATCAGGCAGTGTTCGGGAGTGTTCGGGACATGAATGAACGTAAACGGCACCGGACTGAACACACACTACAGTCTGTATCGACACCGAGGACCGAGATACGGTCTGTCAATCAATAATACAGTTCGTCACTGTCGTCAAGCGTTTTAAAATGTGTAAAAGCGTGCGGGAGTGCTGCCTATTAATATGTACGTGTCCCGATATATATTGTTATGTGTTCCGATAAGATAAAGTTGAATGACATCAACATGATAGGCTGCTTGCTATTCCCACCATCACCGGTACACGCTAGGCTGTTTTATCATTGAAGCTGGGCTGCCGACTGCACTGAAGTTAATTGAAACTGGGGTTAAATATATTTTTTTGTCGTTGTGTTGGCAGTAGTATAAGTTAGGGTTAGGGTTAAAGTGTTTAGTATTGTAATTCTTTATATTGTAATATTAATATTGTAATATAATTACTAAAATCAAAGCAGTATGATAGTCTAAAATATCCATCCATTTTCTCCCACTTCCAAAATAGTGATTAAAATATACTTGTAAATGTAATGGTATCCTATATTTTTACAACAATATTATCATTATTCTTATTATCATCATAGCTACATCAGTGAGGTACATTATCACCATGATGGATATAACCATGGGCCAGCTCCTTCTACCTTGCTCCCAGCCAATCAGGAGCTCTGATGCAAGTCTTCTCCAACCACGTAGCCCCTCCCCCCCTCCCGTTCTCTGGCTGCTGTGCCCCTCCCCTTGCCTTCATTTGTGCCGCGCTCTCTGCTGGCTCACAGGGCCTAGCTGCTGCCCAGTGCAGCTTGGATAAAAGACAAACGAAGGAAGGAAAGAAGGGTTAGGGGAGCAGACGGGGCAGAGTGAGGCTTAGCTGTTCTTCTACAGGGGTGTGAAATGGAAAAGCATCAGAGGCTTTTGGGCAGAAACCCTCATGTAAGTCAGATGGCCAGTTTCATTTTCACTGTCATCCTTTTCCTCTCTCGTCTTTTGCCTGCCCTGCCTGTCTCAGTGGCCGTGAAAGTCTGCCCTCCTCTCTTCGTCTGTGTAGATAGAGGCCTGTCTGTCTGTTGCTGCTCTGTCTCAGTGTCATATGCATGTCTCCCTGCCCCCACAATGCAGGCCTGGCTGCTGATGCTGTTTTGTGATGCCTGATTAGGAAACGGTAGTGTGTGGGTGTAGGTGTAGGGAGAGGGTAGTTTGGTTAAACCGCAGAGATGCATGGCTGTGACTATGAAAGTACTTTTGTTGATTCATCTTCCAGTCTGCTGTATCACATGTTTATTGACAATGGTATATTCTGTATTCTCTGTGTGTGTGTGTGTGTGTGTGTGTACAGTATATTAAAAAAGCAAGTTATGTGTGTGTAAATGCCCTTGTTCAACCCTGCAAGGATATAACTGCAGGACCCACATGCATGTATTTGAGGAACTGTGTTGATAGTGATTCAGAGGGCTGCATTTTTAAACTATTGTTTTGTTTCAACTGTGAAGCTCACCAGGAGAGTGCACGTGTGTGCTTTGAAATTGCTGTTGATGTGTCCAGCTCCTGGGACGTAAACAAAGCCTACTCCCAAATAAGACTGGATGTATTGTTGTTGTTCTGGGTGACCTGGGGTCTTGAGTTAGTGGTGGGTATAGCTCGCCATTAACTGGACAGGATTCCATATGCATGTAATGGTATTGAAGTTAAAGAGCAAAATAGTCTGCTGTTAAAGACCCTACATTCGAGGTCTGCATTCAGACTAATCATGTGATAAAGTAATGCAGTGCGCATGAATACCCAAACAATGGTTTAGTTAACTGGAAATTCAAAACCCGAGCATACCCCTACCCTATCATTCCAATTAAAACTGCCCTTTTTTACAGACTCATCTTTATACTTATCTTTGTTTTAGTTAGTGTTGCACCATAACATCATTAGCTGGAATTGCCGGCATAGGTTCCAAGCTATTGGTTCAAATTGGGCCAGCTGCATTTGAAATATTGATTTTGATGGACAGCACTCTAAAGCACACGGTTTCTAAAATACCTAACTGGCCTGATGAAAAGTCAATCACCCTTGGCCAAAGTGACTTGTGTTGTAAAAACACAGGTGAATCCAGAGATAACACCAGTCATTGCTGGCCTACTGCACATATGTAGTAATTTGGGTCATTGCCTTTGTGTTTATACCCTTCCAGGGTTGATGTGTGCAGAATGTATTGAATGTAGCTCACAAACATTAAAACAACGAGTTAACTCTGTGGTGAAATGTTCCCATTAGTCATACTCTTGGTGGGGAAAATAGGAAAATGCAGCAGTCAGTAACATCTCAGGATGCCACTAGAGCCAAGAACTGGATGCAAAATAAAATGTGTTGTTCTAAAAACGTTCTTTTTGTTTGTGTCAATACGCCAGTAATACAGATCCATTGATGCCAATTAATTAGAAAATATTGCTGGTATTTGCTGATACTTTTATGGAATGTTTACCTTCAAAGTTATTGTTTGTCTAATGTAGCACAGTAGACTAAATATCCATATAGTCACCATAATGTTGAACTCCAAACATTGATTAAAACACTTAACCAGCATGGCCTTTGGATGCAACTTTCAGTCGACAGTAAATCGCAACAAGTGGGAAGCTTTGCATAATTTGCTCGAGCTGCAAGGAAGGCGTGACTTGGCCCAGGCTTTGCAGTGCAGGGAAAGGGTGCGTCTGCAAACTTTCTAGCATGTGTCTAGTTGGTGATCTGTCACAAATATCAGCTTTAGCTTAGTTGTATTTTCTTTTTTCGTTGTGTTTTTGTTTAGTTTTCATGCCTCCGTGGAAATCATGTGAGTATGAGCAGTGTGTTTCCGTGTTTCTCTCGACCAGATCAGCAGAATTATTCTCATAAATTGCTGTCTAAACTGCCTCTCTCTTGCCCTGTATCTCTGCCCAGGAGCTGTACTACCTGAGAATGCAGAGGAACAAAGACAAGATGGAGAGAGGGATGATGGAAGAAAACAAGGTGTTGTAAGCTGATCTATTTCAAAAGCGCAAGGACTATCTGACATTACTGCATTACTTTACACAAGTGCTTTCATAAGACATACTGTATTTGCCTCGTACCTTTTCAAAGAGGCTCTTAATTATCTATAGTTAACAATCCTGTCAGATTTAGACTAACTAATACTAGGCTAGTACAGCACATTACATGTGTGTGTGTGTGTGTGCTCCTTAAGGCTAACTAGTAGTGTACATGCACATTATTATGTGTGTGTGTGCTCCTTAGGCTAACTAGTACAGTACATGCACATTATTACATGGTGTGTGTGTGTGTGCTCATTAGGCTAGCTAGTACAGTACATGCAGATTATTACGTGTGTGTGTGTTTGCTCCTTATACACAGCTTGTGCAGTCTAAGAAGCGACTGAGGGTGTGTGTGGCCACCTGCAACAGAGCAGACTACTCCAAGCTTGCCCCAATCATGTTTGGGATCAAAGCCCACCCCGAGGAGTTTGACCTGGAGGTGGTGGTGTTAGGGTCACATCTCATCGATGACTACGGGTATGAGCAGTCAGGAGCTCTGATTGTTACGAAGGTTTACATATAGGCTAATAACATAATATTTTCTTTCAGTGGTTTATTAATGTGCTTAGCTGAACCTTTCGTACAGTGCATTAAACACGACTAACACACTAGCTGTGTTATATGATGGGTTAAGTAGATAATAGTAGGGGTTTTCCTGGCTCAAAATTAGGCAGATGTGGTACAATCGTGCACAGAGGCCAAGTAATCACTTTTTTTATAAGCAATATAATGTATTTTAGGGGTCCTCTTGAACAGTGTATCTGGAAAATATTCACATCGTTTTACGTTTTCATTTTGTTATGTTAACAACCTTATTTCCAAAATGGATTAAAATATATTTTCCCTCAAAATTTTACACACAATACCCCTTAATGACAAAGTAAAAAAAGTTTATTTGAAATTTTTGCGAATGTATTAACAATACAAAAATCACAGAGCACAAACCAAGCCATGAAGTCCAAAGAATTGTCTGTAGACTTCCGAGACATGATTGTATTGAGGCACAAATCAGGGGAAGGCTACAGAAAGATTTCTGCAGCATTGATGGTCCCAGTGAGCACAGTGGCCTCCATCATCTGTAAATGGAAGATGTTTGGAACCACCAGGACTCTTCCTAGAGCTGGCCGTCCGGCCAAACTGAACGATCGGGGGAGAAGGACTTTAGTCAGGGAGGTGACCAAGAACCCAATGGTTACTCTGACAGAGCTCCAGCGTTGCTCCGTGGAGAGGAGAACCTTCCAGAAGGACAACCAATTCTGCAGTATTCCACCAATTAGGCCTGTATGGTAGAGTTGCCAGACGTAAGCCACTCCTCAGTAAAAGGCAGGACAGCCTGCCTGGAGTTTGCCAAACGGCACCTGAAGGATTCTTGGTCCATGAGAAAGAAAATTCTATGGTCTGATGAAACAAAGATTGAACTCTTTGACTTGAATGCCAAGCGTCATGTCTGGAGGAAACCAGGCACCGCTCATCACCTGGTCAATACCATCCCTATAGTGAAGCATGGTGGTGGCAGCATCATGCTGTGGGATCAAGGGAAAGATGAATGCAACAATGTAGGGAGACATCCTTGGTCAAAACCTGCTCCAAAGCACTCTGGACCTCCGACTGGGGAGAGAGATGGTTCATCTTCCAACAGGACAACAACCCTAATCACACAGCCAAGATAACAAAGGAGTGGGTTCGGGACAACTCTGTGAATGTCCTTGAGTGGCTCATCAGCCAACATGATGGAGCTTGAGAGGTCCGGCAAAGAACAATGGGAGAAATTGCCTGAAAGTTGGTGTGCCAAGTAGGGTTGGGCCAATATACGATGCCATCGAGCATCGGCGATGGCTAACAGACAAAGTTTTAAATATCTAGTACACTGCGTAATATGCTGTTTCCGAGGCTCGCCGAATTGCTGTGATAAGGATCACCTTACTTCTCTCATTTCTCTCTCTCTCTCTCTCTCTCTCTCTCTCTCTCTCTCTCTCTCTCTCTCTCTCTCTCTCTCTCTCTCTCTCTCAAATTCTAACACACACATGCAGATGCAAAATACACTCGTGCCTTGGCTGTATCACACCATCTCAATGTCTACATAGATCTGGCAATGCAATCAATGTATTATGCTAACGTAATGCTAACAACATCAAAAGGAAACAACTTTATAAATTACTGCTCGTGCTCGCTCACTTTGCTGTAGACGACGGTGCCTACTGTGATATGGTTGTTCACTAGCTGACGACATTCGCTGTCTGTCCATCTTTTGCACAAATTATATGAGCAGATATATCATGCACACCACTTCAGAGGAGTCCTATTTCATTAGGTAGGGGTTAGGAGGGAAAGTAAGCAAACACGTGAGTAGGGGTGAATGGGCATCAAATATAAGTAGCCTACTGCCTGACCTGCTTATATAAATGCATTAACTACTACTTGGGCTGGATCCCAAGGACCATGGTTGAGGAGTGCTGTTCTACAGATAATATTTAATACATTTCCAGAGCAATTTAAATGTTGCATTCTATATCCTTCGTAGCTGGATGGCTTGGTTCCAGGGTTAAAACTTAATGAGAAAATGAATGTGTTTTTCTTCTGGCACCAAAAAAGCGGGCGGTCACTGTTACGCTCTATAGTTTTCTGTGATGTTTTGTCCAACCTAGTTACAGTAACTAGGTAGGAAAAGTATAAGGGGCAGGGCTTGGGATAGGTCAATTGCATATTCATAGTTTTGTCATGATGTATAAAAAGCCAAAAGAACATAATCTGTCCAATCACTGTCCAAATACTTACGGACCCCACTTTACATTGTGTAAAATGGACTAATTGTATGATGTTCATCCCAAACTACATGTGCACTGCAGCAGGGGCTTTTACACAGTAATTATCAGTAATGGTTGGCACATCCTCAGTGCGCTCTTGGCTCTTTGGCAGCTTTCAGACCCTGCTGAGAAAGAGAGGAAATGAGAATAGTTGAGACTAGTAGGTGTGTGTGTGTGAAATGTAAGTTGGATCTGTCACACCACTATTTAGGCAAATTGTCGATATGCTAAATGTGATGTGATAAAACACTAAGTTCAGTCATCTGTTTAGGCTTTCACTCGTGGGAAAGGTTAGATTTGTTATGTGTGTGTCTTGTTCAGAGGCAGAGTTTTCTCAGCGAACCCTGAACATATCAATCAATTTGTTCTTAAGTGTTATCTGTTACCAGAGTGCACAGTTAGACTCAGCATGGGAGGGTGGTCATGCATCTTTGTGCTGTGGCTACGGGCTAGGCCAGAGT
The DNA here is from genome assembly GCA_026546735.1 of Forbesichthys agassizii. NCBI lineage: Eukaryota > Metazoa > Chordata > Actinopteri > Percopsiformes > Amblyopsidae > Forbesichthys > Forbesichthys agassizii. Next base: position 30,050 of record JAODLL010004717.1, on the reverse strand, counting down.
GAGAGGCTGACAACAGTGTGAGGTGAAGACGGGGTGACTTTGAGGTGAACTGAGGGGGGAAGGGGGTAGGGGGGGGCGTAATTAGTTACTAACTACTGTAATATTATTACTTTTTTCAGTTACTAGTAGTGTAACTAATTACTATTTCTAAAACGGTTAATAACATTACAATTACTAATCCAAGTAATGCTGCATTACTGCTTTACAAGAACGATATTTCTGGTCCTAATCTTATGGTAGGCTAATTGAACCAACCTGTCCAATCATCTGTTTGGAGAGGCTGCAATGTTTTCACTTTGGCTGATTGTTGACTACTAAGGTTAATTATTGTTCCAATAAAGAGGATTCAATTCTAGAAAGAGCTGACTATAATTTTTCGGAAGGAGCGAGGCAGGATAGTGATTGTGAAAGCAATGTAGTAATGTAACTTGTAATGTAACTACGTAGTTACTTTTAATACCCAGTAATGAGTAAAGTATTTTTTTATTTTTTTGAAGGAGTAAAAAGTAAATAGGAATTCTGAGTAACTTGCCCAACACTGGTGGGGCGTTAAGGTATGGAAGGTTATGCTGTCTAAGGGTTGCCAAGGTGATGAGGTGGAGAAGTGCATTTGGTGCCCCAAACAATCACCATTGTTCATTATGATTTCTCATGATTGAATATTATGCACATTTGGTGTTGTCATCCTGCATCTGATCCAGTAACAATGTAAAGATATCAATGTTTCATGATATTGCTCACCCCAAGATATTTGGTTCCGTAAACAAGCGTACATTAGATAAGTATCCGTGTGTGTGTCATTTATGCAGAACAAGGCAGTTCACAGCTCGAGGCCCTCCTGATAAAGAGCGAGCGCTCTGCTTTTGTGCGTGTCCACTGCCCTGTGCAGGAACACCTTCCGCATGATCGAGCAGGACGACTTTGACATCGGCTCCAAGCTGCACACCATCGTGCGAGGGGAGGACGAGGCGGCCATGGTGGAGAGCGTCGGCCTGGCCCTCGTCAAGCTGCCCGACGTGCTGCAGAGGCTCCACCCCGACGTCCTGGTCGTCCACGGCGATCGATTCGATGCGCTGGCCCTGGCAACCGCTGCCGCATTGATGAATATCAGGATACTGCACCTGGAGGGAGGAGAGGTGTGTCTTTGTATCTGTTCACATCTGCATGGAAGGAACAGGTCACTCTGTATTATGAGTGTGCAGTGCAGTCACAAACTACTGCTACCACGTCACGTAAACAGTGTTTTACGCTGGAGACAATCCAGTTCAAGAGGTCGCTAGTCATATGTAGGTAAAGCCATGCCTGAATACTTGTATGTAGCCCATATAATGTGCTACCGACATCTGACAGGAGGAACGTACCTGAATATTCAAATGCATATAAATGAGAATATTGAGATGAATGAATTTGAAATGTGAATCAATAATGCTCCGTTATATGAGGGTGCTAAAAATGGATGTCCAAGTCTCATCCCTCATCCAGGATAGATAAAAATCCCACTCTTCTGTCAATCATCTTGTAAAATGTGACGCATCCTCTGTGCGTGCGTGCGTGCATGCATGTGTGTGCCCGCATGCGTGCGTGTGTGTGCGCGCGCCAGGTGAGTGGCACCATCGATGACTCCATCCGCCACTCTATCAGTAAGCTGTCCCACTACCACGCCTGCTGCACTCGCAGCGCGGAGCAGCACCTCATCGCCATGTGTGAGGACCACACGCGCATCCTGCTGGCCGGGTGCCCGTCCTACGACAAGCTGCTGTCGGCGCACCACCGCGAGGACTACATGGACGTCATCAAGACCTGGATGGGTACGGGACACACACACACACACACACAGGGGCAGTGTTCTACTACCTAATGTGCACGTACGCCAGTGTTAGCGGACCCTGAGCAGCCCGTTCAAAAGCACAATAAGTGGATGGGTTGAAAACTCTAGTTAAACGGGCTGCACTTTTGAATGTAAGGTTAAACCAACCTAACTGACTATTGGCACACCATACATGTCGCATGCCGTTATCAGATGTATATATCTGGCTCTTGCTTTTCCATATTTGAATGCATACTCCTCTGTATGCATGCAAACCTCTACAAATTAAAAACAATACATTTAAACGTATGTGTGTGTGTGTTAGGAGACAAGGTGCAGGAGAAGGACTACATCGTGGCCCTGCAGCACCCTGTGACCACAGACATCCAGAACTCCATTAAGATCTATGGGCTGATGCTGGACGCCCTGCTCTCCTTCAACAAGAAGACACTCATCTTGTTTCCCAATATAGACGCCGGTGAGATCAATCTGTCCATGCGTCTGGCCCGGTCTGTATGTTCGTCATGTTTTATATTACATCGCCCATTTAGCAGAGGATTTTATGCAAAGTGGCTCACATTAAGTGCATTTGATAGTAGCTGAAGGGCATTATGCACAAAGCCGTCAGCCACACAAGCTAAATATGTTACAAGTACCCGTTTGGACAGGCTAATAGCCAGATCTGTTAATGTACCCTTACACTGGGTTCAAACTTCGAATGCCTTGCTTTTGAACTCCCTGGCTCCCAACAATGGATTGTTTTATATAACTATATTCCCCTGCCAATATTACAGACCTCCCCATATCTGACCATGCACAACAAACCCATTTCTATATGAAATATCTGCTCACTCTCCTTTACTTTTCACTTTTATTTGTATCTTATATTTCTACGTATGCTCCTGTTTTAGTCTAATGTGTAATATTATGTGTCTTTGTATTTGTAATGTAAGATGTCCTTGAGTGTCTTGAACGTATTACTACCCAGTAATAACCCCAACCAGATGATAAAATAAATACAAAGTTGTAGTTCTGTCAGCCGTGACCTTTGTGCGTCACAGGCAGTAAAGAGATGGTGCGCGTGATGCGCAAGAAGGGGATTGAGCGGCACCCGAACTTCCACGCGGTGAAGCACGTCCCCTTTGATCAGTTCATCCAGCTGGTGTGCCACGCCGGCTGCATGATCGGGAATAGCAGCTGCGGAGTCAGAGAGGCCGGAGCCTTTGGCACCCCTGTCATCAACCTGGGAACCAGACAGACGGGCAGAGAGACGGGTGGGTAGACGCTGTAGGCGGGCAGAGAAACAGTTATGTGCTGAACTAGTAGATGGGAATGTAGTCTATTGAACATGTAGACCAGTGACGGTGAGACGAGTAGATGGGGGTAATACTAGGGAGAGGTTAAGAGATCAGGTAGGCAGACTAGTATTTCAGGTATAATTGGGCAGATTTATCAGGTCTATAAATGGACTGTCAAGGTAGATTGCCATCTGTAAAGTGCACTATAACCTAATCTTAATCTCTATATACAGATTTATGCATTTGAATTAGATCTGGCCAGAATGTCGTGTTTTTTTTTTGTTGCTTCGTAGCTTCCGTAGTAATCACTATCGAATAGACGAAGCTTCGTTTGGGTGTCGGCACGAGCTCCCGTTCAGACACGACATCGTTCTTAGTACAATGGAGCTATATACAGCCTGCACTTCAATCTATACCAGTACTGTATCTTAACTTGTAGCATATCTGTTACGCTTTAATGCTTTTGATAAAAGAAATAAGACTGCTTGTACAGCACAGTTCTACAAGCGTTTTTAGTTTGTGCTGTTCTAGTCTACTGCGGTAAACATCAGCACCGCTCAGCTGTGAGGAGGGGGGCACGGACACGAGACGACATAAACAAAACTCATACCGGCAATTTAAGTTCCAAGCGGACAGTCAGGACTGTTTGTGGGCTTGTGCACATGAACAACTTTACATAGTAGGGCCTCACGATTTGACATGAAATCAATATCAATATAAATTAAGCATTGTACCTCAATTACGATTATTGAACAATTTTTTTTTTTGTTCTGCTTTTGTTCGAGTTCTGCTCCATGATACTTCCATTCAGTCGACTAGACGGGCGGAGTTACGTGAATACACCATAGAACTATAAATAAGGAATACACACGCGGTAGTTTTTGAGCAGCTTTTGTAAAAATGTACTATTTGTAAATTGGGCTTGACATTAAGCATTTTCATGCACTTGTCAGAGTAAAAAAAGTTACTTGTCCGTTACTTGTAGTGACATTTTATAGTGTGAATGCCTGAAGCCATTTGACTAAACAAGGTGAGCTGCAATAGAGAAATACTTGTCAATTTCTTATTTACAATATGAAATTGAGATTTGAGCTGCACTAAAAATGTAACACATTGTATTTATCAGAAACAATATAGCAATAAATTAGATCTTATTGTAGCCCCTTTCTATGTAGGTGACGTTGGGGGAGTACTATTGTCTATCAGGTCAACTATTAAGTATAACTAAGGATTATTTACCAATTACCAGCAGCCTATATTTTGTTATTTATAGGCAATATTTACAATAACCTGTACATGTACGCATGTATGTAATGTTAGACTTATTTTAGAGATTTGTATATTTTGCAGAGCATTTATTTTGAAGTCAATACATCTGTTTCCCCTGAACACAGGGAGAAAATGGTGAACTTGAATGAGACAAGCTTATCAGTGAACAGTTAAAACACACGGCAATAGTTAAATCATGTAAATGGTGTTATATTTCAGTCTATTAAAATTTCAGATTATCTGCCTGCACTTACGCGTTTCCCGATCGCTTATTAGGCCTACTTACTACCCAAATGTGCGGTTTAAGCTCGGTACATAAAGCTGTCCCTATATTTGAACAGTTTTCTCCGTGACAGAAATACTTTACAGAAGGCAAACTCTAATCTCAATCGTAAGTGGCTGTGGTGGTCAGTAAATAAAACTGAGGCTTTACTGTCTTTGCCTGGTGTAAAGGCGTTGTTATAACCCATTGTTTACCTTGTCTGAATAAATGACATCTGGATTCCATTCTATCCAGTAAGAAGAACATCATTTATAAAAATATAAAATGTTAAAATGTACCTTTACGGTTGGGTAAACATCGCTGTACCTAGAAACACTTTTGCAGAGATACACATACTGGGAAGCATTTAGTTTCCGTTTACACAAACTACCACATTTGATCTCAGCCAAGCCATCTAATTAAAGATTGTCTACACACTCAAGCATTGTTAAATCCCAAAATGAAGACTTGAATACCTACACATCAAAAGAATAGTCGAATATTCTGGTCCAGGCCCTAATTTGAATGCAGAATCTGTAGGCAACTGCACAATATTTTGGTAGCAGAAGTTCCCTGGTTTTGATTTATAGTCTATGTAGTATTAACCAATCATGTTTTGAGCATGTTTTGGTTGAATGTAGCTAAACGGTCTATGTGTGGAGTGCAAAGGTGGTGACACATTGGCTCAAATGCAATCTATGGGGAAAAACAAAGCAGGTATTGTCTGACAAATATTTCACTCCCCCCCCAACTATATCGCCGGCTGCCGTTCTGATGACGTTAGCCGGTTGGCTCCCAGATTGAACTATTCCTTACTCTCATGCTGGAAGTCTCACTGAACTCGCGTGTGTTTCTCTCTATTAGGAGAGAACGTCCTCCACGTGAGAGACGCAGACACTCACAATAAGATCTACCATGCACTGGAGCTGCAGTTTGGAAAGAGATACCCCTGGTGAGACCACCCTGCATGTTAGCTGTCCTCATCTGTCTCTCTGTGAATATTTTCACAGCACTTGTTTATACGGGATATGCTGTGAAATTCTTGGTTGATGCCAAAACCGCACTGACAGCTTGTACGCAGCAGTCATGGTCTGGTCTATGTTAGGCATGGTGGAATTAATAAGAGGCTTTCCAATGCAAACCAACTTGAATTTGCTATCCCAACCCCTGGATGCAACAGCGTAATATACATGCATAAACAAATGTACCTTAATAACAAACTCCCTAGATGACATGGGAAATATATTCCTACCCACTCTTTATTTTATATTATTTGTGGTAGTAATGTGCGTGTGCGTGCGTGCGTGCGTGCGTGTGACTAGCTCAAAGATATACGGTGATGGCAGCGCGGTGTCTCGCATCCTGAAGTTTCTGCGCACCATTGACCTGGATGAACCCCTGCAGAAGACTTTCTGCTTCCCCCCGGTGAAAGACTCAATCTCCCAGGACATCGACCACATCCTGGAGACCCAGAGTTCCCTGGCTGTGGACCTCGGAGGCACCAACCTCAGAGTGGCCATCATCTGCATGAAGGTATGCAGCTCACCGATTTTGCACTGCTGCATAGCGCTGCTGCTACATTACCTCTTATTATACGTGTTTTTATATGGTATTCATGCTATATATCAGTATGGCTAATGAGTCTTGTGTTATTTGTAAATGGCCACCATAGCTAATGTGACTTTACAAGCTGCCTCGTGTGTCAACAGAACATACAGTTCAGTTCATTGTTTGTACATTTTCCAAAGGGCAATCATTGAATATGCGCTACAGTATATTGTAATGGCTGATAGAGGAAATTAGGTAAGCATGTTTATATGCTGCTATATCAATGATGTCATGCTCTCTCCACCTCTCTCCTCCTCCCTCTGTTCAGGGTAAAATAGTGAAGAAGTATTCACAGCCAAACCCTAAAAGTTACGAGGAAAGGATCCAGCTAATCCTGCATATTTGTAAAGACGCCATCCAGGATGCTGTGCGGCTGAACTGCAGGATACTGGGAGTGGGTACGTCTCTCTCTCTCCGCAGCCCTCATCTGCCATTGTTGTATTGAAAGCAACATGGGCATGCTAGGGGTATTCATGATAACACGTCACGCCTCTGTGGTGTCAGTATGTACGAGGGATCTTCTTTATGTCCGGATCTCTGTATTAAGGGCTTCTCTGTCTTTCACTCGCTTTACAGTGCACAGAAATGCCATTTACGCAAAACGGGAGGTTTTACACAAACAAAAATATCTTTGGGCGGCCAGAATTATATTGCGATTATTCGCACGTTTTATGTAATTATTGCGATTAATAAATCGCATATTTTTACTTGTTCAAAATGTTAAAAAACTTTTTTTTTTTTACAAGATATTTCAGCAATTATTTTTGTATTTAATTAATATAATACAACAGATTTTGACCAAATATGCGATTTATTAATTGGAAATTATTACGTAAAGCGTGCAATTAATTGCGATTAAAAAGCGATTCAATTGTGACAAAACTAAAATGAATACATTTACTTCCTCTCTTGTCTAACCTGTGAAATGCCTCCCCTGGTGTTCCCTATAGGTGTGTCTACGGGGGGGCGTGTCAACCCCCAGGAAGGTGTGGTCCTCCACTCCACCAAGCTGATCCAGGAGTGGTCCTCAGTGGACCTGAGGACCCCCATCTCCGACGCGCTGCACCTTCCTGTCTGGGTCGACAACGACGGAAACTGCGCTGCTCTCGCGGAGAGGAAGTTCGGCCACGGCAAAGGAGTGGAGAACTTTGTCACCATCATCACTGGGACAGGTAAGACACCCAGAGATGAGTGGATTTGTTTTGGGGGAAAAGCACCACTATTTCGTGTTTGTTAGCCTTGAATCTATACAGTACATGTAGCTTTCCTTTCTGTAGTAAACGTCTACATTTTTGCCTGTGTTATTAAAATAACCCCTTGGCCATGCTAAGAGATGAAGCTTCCTTGATTGTGACATTATGTGCAATCGTTTAGAGATGAAGAGTAAAGGGCTTAACAAATATTCCATATAGTTTGTTGTGTGTGTGTGTGTGTGTGTGTGTGTGTGTGTGTGTGTGTGTGTGTAGGTATTGGAGGAGGGATCGTCCAGCAGCACGAGCTAGTCCATGGCAGTACGTTCTGTGCAGCAGAGCTGGGTCACATCATGGTGTCCATAGATGGCCCAGAGTGCATGTGTGGCAGCCGAGGTTGTATAGAGGCCTACGCATCTGGCATAGCCCTGCAGAGAGAGGCCAAGCGGCTACATGACGGTGAGCGTGCGCCTTTGTGTGACCTGGAAAAGCCTTAAAAACATTTTTAATTCTTAAACTCTGACCCATCACAGCCTAATTGTGAATCTATGTGTGCGTGTGTGCAGAGGAGTTGTTAAAGGTGGAGGGGATGGACATAAAGCTGATGGAGTCAGTCGCTGCTGTCCACCTCATTAATGCTGCCAGGCTGGGCAACTCTAAGGCTGAAGCTATTCTTAACACAGGTTAGCATGCACACACACACCCGCATAATTAATTAATTCTGTCTTACTTTATACTTTTACAGTGTGCGTGTATAAATTAAAAACATATATAGTCAATTAAAAAAGTATATTTATTGACCTCTCAGTGGAGATGCGCTCTGTTCTGTATACAGCTCTGGAAATATTAAGAGACCACTGCAGAGACCACTATTTATAAAATTGTTTTTATATTTAATCGATTTGTGTGTATATATACCTTGTATATAAAAAAAAAAACACAATATTTTTAATATTCATGTTATACTTTTAAGTGCAGTGGTCTGAATATATTCAAGAGCTGTATACTGTTTTTATTTGTATAAACCCAAATGTATAAAATTTTCGAAAAATGAGGACAACACATTTTGCTACGCAAGTACTCATCAAACCCTCCTCGCGTAGCTTGATGTGTCAGCATATCTTGCGTAGACTATGAACCTGCCCTTAACATGTTTGAAACCAGCAGTCATCTAGGCTTGTCTCTCCACAGCCTCCACAGCCCTGGGCGTGGGCATTGTCAACATCCTGCACATGGTCAACCCCTCCCTAGTGATCCTGTCTGGAGTCCTGGCTGCCTTCTACCAGGAGCCTGTCCAAAACATAATCTCCCAGAGAGCCCTGCCATCTGCCCAGGGCATTAAGGTTGTCACCTCTGAACTGGAGGAGCCTGCTTTGCTGGGAGCCGCTAGCATGGTGCTGGATTATACCACCAGGAGGACATATTAGAGGACAAGTAATTCCGGAATAAGATGCACACGTATATCGTTCGGAGAGGTGCTCTATGGTGCTGCAGACAGAGTTAGGGCCTGTGTCCACCAAATGCCCTTTTAGCACCGAGAGCGCCTTTCAATACAATCATGTCAATACAAACTCTATGTAGTTCAGCACTCCAAGTGCTTTCAGTTGAAAACTTTAACTTTTGGATTAGTGCTGGAGTCAACAATGTGTTCTTTTATTTCTTCTTTTTTTGCCTAGCAACAAGCACTGGAGAGAAGCGCTCTGGAAATGAGGTTGTGCTAAAAATGCGTTTGGTGGTCACAGGCCCTTAAAACAGAAAGAACTCATGTATAGCATGCTGCTGAAGTACATAGACAATGCTGTTTGAAGAATATTCCTTCTGTTTTAATAGTACAAATACCTGCAAGAGCATGACAAACGTGTGTTGAAGAGCTTCGGTTCATTCCTACAGCCAGGAGCCGCCTTTTTTTCTGAAATCTAAGACATCTGCAAAATAATGACTAGACAAAGGTCTATCCTATCTGGATAGACATTTGTGCCAATGTATGCCCATTGTCAACCATTATGACAGGTTAAAGGTTATTCTTTGTTTACATATGCATTAAGAAGAGTGAATTAGGCAATTTTGCAAAACTTTTTTTTTACTTGTCCAGAAAGTGGCCACCTTCTCTGTATTCCACATGCGCTCAGCCTTTTTGAATATGTTGGGAATGTATTAATTAGACCCGCAGTTGTGCTGGTCTCTCTTTAGGCTGCTGTCATTAGAATACAGACTAGACATTCAAGTTTAGAGTGTAACAGCTTTGTACCAAGTAAAATTTAACAATGCTTGAATGTGTAGACAATCTTTAATCAGATGGCTTGGCTGAGATCAAATCTGGTAGTTTGTGTAAACAGAAACTAAATGCTTACCAGTATGTGTATCTGCAAAAGTGTTTCTAGGTACAGCAATGTTTACCCAACCGTAAAGGTACATTTTACCACTTTAAAGTGTATTATTTCTGCTCTTAGAATTGCATGCAGTCTGTTAGATGGGGCAACACAGGACCAAATTGTTTATTTTTTCATAAATACTTGCATATTCCTGATGTATTATATTATAAGCATATTGGTGTTTAAGTGAAAACCACTGATAACAGAGGTGCATTCAGAATTGGCAAACATAGCGAACATTTGCAAATATATTTAAACAGTTCTGCATTTGCATTTTGTTCGCCACGAATATAAGCAAACTGTTTGAGGAGGTAGTTCTCGACAAACGTGCAATTGAAATTGGACAAAGGGTGACAGTTTAAATCTAATATTTTGGGAATGTTTTACACAAATCGTTCAAAATTCAAGTTTAAAGCAAGTTTTCCACTAGAACGTTCGCCCCTGTTTGCCAATTCTGAAAACACCTCAGGTTGGTTGTCAAACCAGTAGGCATTGTTTATGCTTCTGTAAAGCCTCTTCCTTAGACTTGACAGTAACTGCTTATTTCAGAGATTACCTTCAATGGAGACCTAATTTATTTGCTGAACCATTAGTTAACTAATTTTCTGCAACACAAGACTCATTCCAATTTACTTTTTTTTTTGTGGGAAGGGCTGTGTGAATATAAGTAGCCCTTTAATGCAGTATATTGACACATTGAATTTCAGTGCTAGAGTAGCAACAATTCCCCAAATCTAAGAAATGTAAATGTATTAACAGAAAGAATAAAACACAGCTTTTTGTTATGCTACAAAAGTAATTCCCTAATCGGCTGTAATAACAATAGCTGAATGCATATTGCATAAATTATATTGTTTAATTTTAACTTGAAATAAGACACCATTGCCTGGTTAAAGATAACTAAACAAAAAGTAAGGACATTTGTGTTTGGTACATTCTTTATTGGTACATTCTTCGTTGTAACAATATGTTGGCATAAAAATTGTTGGCAATGCATCTTATATCATTGGAAGCCTTATATTTTCCCTTTTAAACTGTGCCACATTTGTAAAGAACATGCATTTGTGAGATGAGTGTGGGTTCCGCCCATGAAAGATTTGCCAAGTCTGTGACAATGTCAAACAGCGTTAATTTGCTGTTGACCCTTGTTTGGTGGATTGGCTGATTAAAGTCTGAAGAAAAAAAACTGACAATTTTACAATTTATTAATTTAACAAACAGGAGCTTCAGTAGTGTGTGAAATAACTTAACACAGCCACAACAGCCTGGCACCTCATGCTGGTCACCAGCCTGGCCACACTGCTGTGGGATGGCATCCTCAACCAGCATTTGTCGCAAGTCAGCCAGGGTGGTTGTGTTGGTCACTCTGGCTGATCCCACAAGTGTTGAGCACACACCATAACAATATTCTGAAAACAAGTGTTTGCAAGTACATTGCTCTGTTTTTTCCCAAGTTGATCCTTGTATTGTATGAATAATTGGTTGTTAATTAAAATATTTACCAGCTCAGCACCATTATGTATCCTGTTAACCTACCTATGTTTGTATGCTTTTCAAGCATACTAATTGAGATTATATTAAATCAAAATTGCCTATGTACAACTGTACTTGTTTGCTTTCATACTGTTGGCCTGCTGTATATTACACAGCTATCATAATTTAATTCACAAGTGTAAATGGAACATTCTCTAATGACCAGCTATCTATTCTCTATCCATCTCTATCAAAGTTAATTGTATTATGTAACTATAATGGATATGTAACAGTGTGCCTTTAGTCAGGTGAGTATGTAACCTCAACCATTTGAGAAAGTAATGCATGTCTGTCAATAATTAATACTGCTCAGAGCCAGGTAGACTTGCAGAATGGATGTAACCTTTAAAATCGTGATTCTACACAAAGCAGAAGATAGAATTGGACATTTTTTTTAATTACCAAGCAATTTGGTGAAGGTCAAATTTAATATCACTATAAATTAAATAGTGAATATAATATATAATTATATTTTTAAAATAAAAAGTTAAGTATACGTGTGTTATACATCCATAGTTTAAATGTAAGTGTTGTATTATATGTTATATGGCAAGGAACTGCTTATTCATTTATCGAAGGGATCGTGCTTTTTGCTTTCTGACAAAAGACAGCAGATCACGGGACAGTACATAAAGAGAGTTAAAATACTTTCATTGGAACAATTTGATGTCAGGCTTTATGCGGTTGGCCCACTCTATGGTCAATCATCACCGTCGTTTCTGATTGGCCCATCATCTGTTTCCGCTTCGCTGATGTTAGTGGTTTTTTCACTCTGGCCCACCCCCTAATCCATCCCTGAAACTAAACGGATCGGTCAACAGATACACCTGCTCGCCGTTACATTTGACGTTTTCTGTTATTGTTCCCCTGTAATTAAATAGACATGGATGACATTAACTTTGACCCACCTGCAGCTGGTAATGGCATCGGATCCGAAGAGGACCCTGCTGCTGCTTTCTTGGCCCAACAGGAAAGCGAAATTGCAGGGATTGAAAACGACGAAGGGTTCAGCATCCTGGACAGCGGAGATATCCCCTCTTCCCTAGGCGACTCTGGTCGGTGAACACCGGCTCAAAACTAGGCAGTCTTCACGTATTTATACCTAGCCACCAAGTTTACGTATATAGAGTGCCGTTTCAGTTAACATATTGTCGTCGTTTCGTATATTTTGGTAACAAAATCTGTTTTCCAGGCTGCTAGCCATTAGCCAAGTAAGCTTCGCGTTGACTTACGGTATAGCTAACTAGCTAGCTAGGCTTTCCAGCTCTGACAGCATAGAATCTCTGAGGCATAGAATATATCCGTACGGTATACTACAATACAGCGTGACGGAGAAAACGTGAGAACCGTAAAATTATTTCGTCAGTATATTATCTCTGATATTACCAATCAAAACCGCAATTGGGCTCTTCAGTTCAGCCCTTCTCATTCATTCAGACTTGACAAACCTTAGCAGACAACATCGGTGGCTGTGAGTTGCCAGCTTGTCGGCCACAAATGCAGACACCAATAACCTTTGACCATAGATTTGAGTCATTGAGCTAGTACTGCTGCTTGAAGGAAGTAAGGGTATTGACCAATATTTTGATTTGCTGACTGAGTTACCTTAGTAGGAAATCCTTGTTATGAGTTATCGTTTCATTGACTCACTGCAGAGACAGACACAATTATTGTATGTAGCTTTACATTATCTGCCAGTTGTGAAGTTTGTAGTTTGTATGCCTATATGTCCTGTCGTTTACACTGCCTCTAAACGTTTCTTTTCTCTCTCTCTAGATAATGCCATCAATGGAGACTTTCATGGGGTAATTTATATAATTGTTTTATTATGATTAAAACGTATATGCATAGTAGTGTGTCCTCTTTGCGTTAACCCAGCAAATTAATCTAATGTATTCTATAATCTGTACATTTAAAACCTCAGGTAAGGTAATGATAAAGTACTTTTTATTGTCACATACACATACATGTAGGGAAATTCGTCCTCTGTATTTAACCCATCCCTCAAGGGAGCAGTGGGCAGCTGCTGTACAGCGCATGGTGACCAACTCCAGATTGCAAACAGTGTCACTGGTCACATGACACTGAGTGGAGAGCGAACCTAACATGTTTTTGGATTGGATGGAGTAAAGACATTGCGAATAAAGCAGTCATTCCTATTGTGTATTCTAAATATAGTTTGCTTGTATAATGTAAAATAAGTCAAATTTAAATAGGCTTTAAAATATGTGACCATACACCACACTTCTAGAATTATTGGGGCTTTGATAATGCCTTCAGCGTTCTGTTATCTTTACCATTCCATTTGACATGGACTTTTTTACTGTATCTTTCATAGTAGCTAAATTCACAACTTTATTTTAGTGACTTTTTACATCAGATATTAAGCCACTGTCTGCAACTAAATCGAGCACATTCACACAATTTCACTGTTGGTGAAAATAGCTTGCCAAACCAAATGCTACTTTCTCATTTTAACTTTCTAACTAAACCTAATGTTTATGGTTGAAAGATCCTCCAAATGATTCCATGCAAGGCTTTCTATCTCCTCATTTGTTAGTTTAGTTATGTATTCATCTCTTCGTTGTTTATCAGGAGAGCAACGGTCCATCGGATGCCTACGCTGCCATCTCTAATGCGGATCGGCTGCAGGCTGAACCTGAAAGCCTGCGCATATGGAGAGAAGAGCAGAGAGATAGACTGGAGGCACTAGGTATGTGTGAACAGATGGAAGGAGAGAGTACATAAATCACTCTGAAATGTGCCATAGATCTCACATCCAGCAGCTCATATGAGGGCCAGGCTCTGTTATGTTATCCCTGCCATTGCTCTCTTTCTCCAGATGCCAACTCCCGTAAACAAGAGTCTGAGTGGAAGGAGAAAGCCAAGGTGGAACTGGAGGAGTGGCACACCAGGCAGAATGAACAGTTAGAGAAGACCAAAGTCAACAACAGGTATTGACTTCACACAGTCATGGGATGGACCTTTGTCTGAAACACTGCCATGCCATTTCTGCATCGATCTTATGTCTATATGACGGTGTAGCTTCAACATATTTTACTTCTGTGCTGGTCTGTCGGCCGCGCGGGCCTGTGTGCGTTGACTGCTCATGCGACTTGACGCAGAAACATACATGGGCCTTTAGTCTGACAAATACTAGAAATATAATCTTGTGTAATATAATCTATAATGTATAATCTCAACTAAACCTAAACCTGACCAAAACAATCCAGGGAATTACATGTCTTCTATTGGATAAATAAACAATGGTCTCTGGTAGTAACATCAGCTACTATATTAATTTATAGACAAATGTAACTGCAACACAATCACCATGTATATACATCTCAAAAGGCACTTTCATACAGAGCTTCAGTTAAACAACTTTATGTACTTGAAATAATGAACCATTTTCAGATATTTTAGATGTGGTATCTTGAGTAATCCTGCATAACCATTTTTTCGTTTTTACTATTTTTCTGCCTTCTTATAGTATTGTATTTTTTAACATATTTTGGACAAGGTATAATATCTGAGCAGTTAGTGTTTGCCTCTGATCATTCACAACAATTGGTTAGTTTAAAGGGCGGGGGCTGTACCGTGTTAAGGTTTTGCAAGACACTCGGAACAGATTGTTCTCACGGTGAGACCTGTTGCCATTCTGTTGAGCTTACTGAAGTAGTAATTCTTTAATAGCGGGATACAGCGCAGAGTCTATGCTTTGACACGTGAATTATAACCTGCTTGTCTTTTCATCCTCTCCTCCCTTTTACCACTGTCTCTCTTCTCTCCTGCTGTGCTGCTCTGCTGTTGGGATGTTTGTCCAGGGTGCTGGACGAAGACTTCTACAAGCAGCCCTTCTCTGAGCTCATTGGTTATGTGTATGTTGCTCCAACTGACACCATCCTCCTGCTTTCTTTTCTGCGGCCTTGTTTATTTTTGTCTGAGCCATTCCACCATTCCTTTTCCACGTTTCACTCTTTATAGTTTATTCTCCAATTGTTTCATTTTAGATAACAGCATCAAACAGTTTGCATAGTTTTTGTTTCCCCACCATTTGTACGAAAGTTGCTTCTCTAGTTGTTTGTGCATGTCATATGCAGAGGCTTGCCAGAATGTCTGTTTTTTTTTCTGAATGAGTGCATGTCTCTACCTTCACTCACCTTCTTGAGATTCAACTTTCATTGTAGTTGTGCCCTGAATTCTTTCTCACTTACCTGTATTTTCGTTTTTTAAGTTTTCTCTTTTGTCATATTCACAAACCTCATATTCAGATGTTTTATTTCACAACTTTTGAGTTTCCAGTAAATAATTGTGTGAATAATCATCCCTCACAGAACCGGCAGTTTATTTGTAGGAGTGTATTTGGAGTCTTTCTAAATATTAGACTTTGCTTTATGACTCCAGTAGCTCGCTGTTAGGTTTGTTTTGAAGCATTTGTCTGTCTACCTGGACATGGAGTCTGTATCCATGATTCACAGACAGAACCTTCAACATTTACTCCTAAAGCTCTTTATAATCAGTTCACAATGTGCTGTGTTTGCAATGTTCCAGGAGACCTTCCTTCCCTTCAGCTTAGACTAATATACAGTATCATGCTACATGCACTCAGCCATACACGCTTCGAAATTCTACGGTCTTCCTGTAGCCGCACAACAGCAGTGGTATTGTTTCTGCAGGGAGGATAGTATAACAGTGACCTCCCACTCATGTCTTCTTTATGCTTGAAGGGACCAAAGTCACTGTGTAGAAACTGTAAAATCAGCTCTGTGATCTGCTACACAAAACACATTATCCATGTGGGATATTTTGTGCAATGTGATACCTCTGTAACCTCCTTATTGGGCTGCAATTGCTTTAACATGGAAGTGTTAAATGGATTTAACCTTTTATTTTTTTATATATAAGATATTCCTGTCCAATTTATGGATACACAAATGCTTCAACCTGAACTGTATTTGTGCTTTAAAGTAGAATTTTAAGTGCTGTCTAGCCACTGCCTTACATAATGACATGCTAATGTTGCCTATAGCTAGCCAATGTGCTGCTTTGGCGGTGCAGTTTCTTCTCTTGCTATTGGAACATTTGGGGTTATCCTTTACCCTACATTTAGTATTGGTCACATAATCTGCAGACTCTACTAATACAAATGAATGCACAAACTGAACATAAACCCTGCCATTAAATAAACAATAGCAGTGCTGGATTTGGCTTTACCATTTCCCAAACAATTTTGGGATTAAAAAAAGAAAGGCCTTACTATGAATACATTTTGGCATATAGCAATATAACACAGTTGATGGTTATTTTCGATTGACTTAAATTCAGACGCCCATAGTCATTAAGGGATTAATGTCTTTCTGTTGACAATGTAATAGTCCCAGGCAGTAGGACAACATCGCCCAACCAATGGCAACACAGAGACTGCACAGCAAGCACTTCCTACAACATCTGTGTGGGGGGGGGGGATAAGACAGAAATACAGGAGTAATGTTGCTTTTGCATGCCGGCTCTTGCCATCTACATTTAGCTGACTTTCTAGATTTCATCCCCCTTCCTCTCTTGTCTGTCTCCTATATTCTGACTTGTTAAATTGTTTCTCCTTGTTTTCTTTTCCTCTGCACCGTAAAGCACACACATTAACCATCCTTGCTACCGCCTAGACCAGTTAAGTAAAACAATAAAACCCTGTTAGGGCATTCTGCCTGTTGGATAAGAATGTATTGTCTACATAGTTGAATAGGCCGTATGTGAGGTATAGCTTGCATCCGCTGCCTTAAGATGAGCACGACGTCTAGTGTGCCCTTTTGTGATGTCGTGGTCCTTATGTGTATTTGTAGTTGGTTGTGGCAGTGAATGGATGTTTGCTCTTCATCCCCATTTTGCTTTGTGTTGTGTACTAGCCAATTGGTTTAGTATTGTGGGTTCAGCTCATGTAGGTGTAGTAGGTCCATGGCAATGGAATGCCTTTCCCTCGGGATTGGACGACTGTTAGCCATGTTTGCCTGGTGACTGTGGCGCTCTCTGTTTTTCTTTTTTTTTAAATAGTTTTGTTTTCCAGACGTTTTGTGTGGTAAGTCCTTTACTGTCCGTATTTCTTTAAGTTGGTTAAGGACACCTCACCCCTCACGTTAAGACGTTGACACATTGCATCCAAATTAATACTTAATGGGATATTAGTCTTTGCCCCCTCTCCAAGATGGCCTGCTCTCCAGCTGCAGCAAAATGCATGGCAAAGCCGTAGGCTTTCAATTAATTTGGGTTTGGTTAAAAAAACAGAACTTGCCTGCACTACTTATTAACATGTTTTTTTTATATTAGGGACAAGTATACAGATGAGACTGACATTCCTATACTTGGACCTTGCGGAAAACTAAGGTTATGTTAATATAGTGCAAGTTGACATGTTGGGAAACGGGCACGTCCCCTCCCCTAGTTCTTCACAGAACTGCGTTTTTAACCAACCATGCTTCAGGTCCTAAGAACCATTTGTTGATTGATTTCTTAAAGGCCTGACTTAAATTACCCGGGATGTCTGTGTGTTGTAATTTCTATGCAGAGATAGGTTAATAACTGTGCTGTAGCTTCTCTTTTTTGTGACCAAGGACATGGATGAATGTTTATTTCTGTCTTGCCTGCTTTGAGCTACATTCTGCTGAACCAACAACACAGTGTCCACAGTGTAACATTAACACCTGTCAGCCATGGAGCAAGTGTTCAATGTAGACATACTCTTGAATCAAAGAAAATTCTACCTTTTAATTATATTAATAAATGAACGTTGCTGTTGTCAAAATGGCAGCTTTCCACTGGAGTTTGTGTGTTGGTGAACAGCAGGGGGCTTCCTCGGGCCTCTATGTATCTGGTCCTCCTCCTGTTTCGCCTCCTGTTGACAATCTCCTTTCTCCCCCCCTTCCCCCTTATCTTCTCCTCCTCCTCCTCCTTTCTCCAGGGCAGCCGAGGAGGCCATGATTTCAGATCTGGATGAGAGCAATCCCGGCACGGAATGGGAACGCGTGGCGCGTCTCTGCGACTTTAACCCGAAGTCCAGCAAGCAGGCCAAGGACGTGTCTCGCATGCGTTCTGTGCTCATCTCCCTTAAACAGTCCCCGCTGGTGCGCTAGGTGGCTGAGGCCGACTGACCCACTGGTTTACTGCAGTTTACAGGCCGTGGGACTTGACTCTTCATGTGGTTGCATCCTATAACCCATATATGTAAGCATTTCTCCCTATTGCATGGATCTCTGGCCCGAGGCTGGCGGTATACTTCAAATGATTACAGCCAGTGTCGGTATGCACACTATAACATTTGTTTCATGAGCGCAGGCTAAAGGAACTGTCTGTGAAATTCCAAATTATGAAAGCAAAGCGAATTATACGGGGGGGGGGGGATTGTAATGGTTCTATCCCCTCTTTGAACACATCGAATGCGTGTTCGTTTGAAGTATACCACAGCCATGACCCTAAATGTCCCCAATGAAAGGTTCACACCTATAGGCACACCTTTTCCACAGACCATCAGACGCTTGCAGTGTTCCCTGCTGATATACAGCAGCACCAGCATGACTGTCCTGTGCACATGTGTCGGGAAGCCTAAAGAAAGGGAAGGGATGATTAGTTTAACTGTAATTGGATTCCCTTCATCCCCAGCCCCAATAGCTGCACTACTCCACACGGTATCATTCCCACTCATTTTGAGCAATCTCATAATTCCAAGCTGTAATGATGGCATGATGCTGTAATTGGTTTACCATCCTTCATCCCTTCACTTTATTGTCACCTACTATCATTAAAGGACCAAACCAAGCTCCCAATATAATGTGTGTGTGTGTGTGTGTGTACTGTGGATTGTGTGTTGAGCCAGCGGGTGGCATATTTAGATTTTCAATCTATGCATTGTCTTTTTACTAACCCTCTCTAGTTAGAAACTTAAAGTTCAGTCATAATGTTACCTGTTTGTACATGCATTTAAATAGTCTGGGAGTATGTACTCAGCTATGTACATATACAGAAGGCAATATATTAAAGTTCTATATATATATATATATATATACACACACACACTAGATGAAACATTTGTCATTTACATTAGACTATATTGATTTTTGCAAATATCTAGTTGATAGCCCATTGTTGCTTGTTCATGTGTCCGTCATTCATTTGATTTAAGTGTCAGTAAAGAAAAAGTGACTGAATATGTCTGCTTTCCTTTAGTTCAATGGTTTACAAATATGATAATTGTTCATCTCACTGCATATGCTACATACTAAACAGTCTGAGAAAAGCTCACATCAAAAGATAAATGTAGGGGTGTTATTACTTGTTTTGTTTTTTTTACATTGTACAATCTATTGGGTTGTCAAGGTTAATTCAGTAATGAAAATGGATAATTGTCTTTTAGTGACAAGAGCCCACGCACAGTAATATGAGACATAGGATAGGCCTGCGTTTAGGAGGCTCTGTACAGAGTAGGGACTCTGTATCAGAGTGGGCTCTTCTCCAGTCCTGTAGTTCTCAGTACAGTTCCAAGCCATCAAGAACCGTGGGCATTTTTAAAGCAGTTTTGACATATAGAGAAAAGTTCATCCCAAAAAAACATTCTGATTTCTATAAAAACAGGAAATGTGTCAATATTAACCCCAGCCCTGTTGTGACTCATCAAAGTTCATCCAATATTATCTAGTTTAAACTTATTTCTCAGTCACTACGGAAGTGTTCTTGCTAGCCTAGGAACCATACAAACTCGAGTACTCATCTGACCACCATCCCATTCAGACATTTCTACCTGGCCTGGAATTGGACAGTCAATCAAAACCACACTGCCCTGCATGTTTCAGATGTCTGGGTCAATATCAGGCTTCTGCAAAGCTAGACCACTTATCAATTTATTGTAAAACATTGTAGGCTCAGCCTACAATATATTGCATAGCGCAGCAGCCCAAGTAAACCAACTACACATTAACAACGTCAAGCAATATCCTACCATGTCAGATTGGCTATCAGTGCTAAACCACTTGTCACAGCAATGGCATGTTGAATCGTTTAACAAGGAATGAGAACCCCTCCTATGTAATTGCAGTAATTACTTTAAAAAAAAAACATCTATTGTATTGCTATATTTATAATTTTTTTTAACTAAATTTTTCCAGTCCACTGAGACATAAATGTTTTGGTTGTTTTCAGAACAACAAAAGAAAGGTCTCTACAGCTAAATATGAAACACTCAAAGTGTCAATCACACTGACAGGTGACACCATGTGCAGACAACACAAAGCATGTAGGTATTATTTAATACCAAAAGGGGCAGGCAGGTTGAAGGTCGGGAACAGGTATGGGTGGTAAAACAGGTAAAGGAATGGGAAATGTTGCGTTATGTAGGCTGCATGTAATAACTAAGGGATTTGTTGGGGATGGAGAGAAAGTACAAGACAAGTAAACACAATAACATCTGTCAATGTGACAGTAAAATGTATCCCTCCGTATGACGTGGAAGCTATTGAAGTTTTAGAAGAATAGATGTCAAGGCTTTTAATGATGTAACTGATGATGGTAGCAGGAGGGTGGATTTATAAGTCTACAAAAATAGTCTGCCAACTTATGGAGAAATGCACTGCCAGCACAACAAAGGACTAATGGGAAACAAGTGAAAGGTTTTAGACTGGCCAAGTCAAAACCTCATTAGCTATAGCATGCATTTTCCCAAATAATGTAGTTGTAATCAAAACACACAGCTCAGGTCAGACTCTCTGCCAAGCAATGTCATACCAGCACCAGCATCTCACACCAAAAACAAATGTTCTGTGGGGCACACACATGCACTAACTGCTAAAACTATTAAGAGCAGAGGACACACAGAGGGAGTGTAATATTATTCTCTGCTCAGGAAACTATTACAAATATTTATTTAGAGGACTAAAATATAGTGTTTTGCTGCTATATTAATGTTTACAATAATAATATAGAGAGCATATTTATTTTTAATAAAGAGCGATGGAACATTTGTGATTTAACAAAATAAACAAAATAAAGTTTTATATTTGATTGTTGTTAGTGATTAGTGTGAGATCAACTATAAGTGTTAATTACAATAAAAACATTTAAAATACAAATTAACCACATCACTTATTTATTGTCATTTATTGTATCTAAGTCACTAGATACTAATGTTTGCAATAAAAATGTAATGTAATCGTATTAATATGCACATAAATGTGCATATTAATGCAATACCTGTCCAAGCACTTATCACGCTGCCTGTATAACTTAATGTGGGTTACAGTTTACATTTCTTCATTGAGAGAACAGGAACTGTACAATCCCCTCCAGAGGAATGCAAGAGCAAGGCCAATTGCTTTTTGTTAAGTCTAGGTTTAACTCTTATTATACTGTATGACATTTCTGTTACTGTAGCCCTGGGACCATAGTCCACGAAAAATAGCTGAATGGGTTAAAGTATCTGCAACTGATATCCCTATATAGCTTTGTAGTTGAGCCTACTAAAAGTATACAATTTACATTCTTATTTATACCAATAGGCAATAGGCCAATAGCCCAAGAAATTATGCTCAACTTATCAAAATTAAATGAATGTACACCACAAACAATAATTATTTGTTTGTGACATTTATGTAATTTGCATGAATTTGTGCAAATTGATATTTATGCAATAATGATCATATTAAAGGCAGACAAATCTAGACCAAGTAACTGTAAGTCATACAAACATTCTATGCCAACCTTTGTCAAACAATGACATTTAAACATCAGGTTAAAATGCCCTGATCATTATTTATGGTGGGACATAAGTGAAAGTTTCAACTCTTTTGTGGCAGTTCACCTTCCTCTGTTGCCCATAGGACAACACAAGGGCTAATCATGTGACCTGCAGTTCAAACCATGTTAGCCAACACTACCACAATATCATACATGTTTATATGTTTTTATTATCCTAAATAGTTAGATGATGATGTTCTTGGCAAACATAACATGACCTACAATAAACAGTCAGATTAATTTACTTTGTGTTTATTTGGTTTTGTCAACATAATTTACAAAAAATATTATTAATCACTTTTACTTCTATTGACATGATCTGGTCAATAATAGTTAAAGTGATTAATAATAGTAAGTATCACAGTAAAATCACAGTAAAAGAAAAAGTTGTTCTGGACTTAAATTAGCCCACTGGGAAAACATTAGGTAGTTTATAATATTCTAGTACATAGTTATTGAGCAATTTGCATATGTTATTACAAAATAAATAAATGTCACAATACAAAAAAAGCATTGTTTGTGGGGTACATTTATCACACATATTGTCATTTTAATAGATGGGGAACACATTTTTTGCCCATTGTCTATTTAAGCCTATTAATTTACATAATAACTTATATATTCTATATTCATCATTTAAAGTATGTAGACTTAAAAATATGATTGTTGAAATAAACTATTCTGTTGAGCTATCTTTCCCGTACTACCATGCAATATTTAATTTGGAATAAACATATAGCCTAAAATTTAGCAAATTTTCCTGAGTTTATTTATTTATGTATTTATGTATATATTTTTTTCTATTATCTAGGTATTCATTGAACGACATCGACGTTCCCCGTGGTTGCGTGTGGTAGGCATACGATGATAATAATACGATGGTGTTTGACTTTTAAGTTATGCTTTTAAGATGAAATAAGAAAGCGGAAACTAGGTAAACCCAGACGTCCCACATGTTATATGTTCCGGCCGGAGTCTTGGTGTATTAAACGTTGACATTTGCGACCGTTGTCACACAGATATCAATAACGTTATTTGTGCTATTTTCTTTAGTTTATTATTCATTGAAGTTATATTCTTCTGCGCATTATCATAAAAATGCCTTTGAAGTATGAACTGTGTCCTGATAGAATGATTGGAGGCTCCAATCCCTGCTTCATTATTGCTGAAATTGGACAAAACCACCAGGGAGACCTCGATATTGCCAAACAAATGATAAAAATGGCAAAGGTAACTAAACTAACACGCCATAACATGTGTTTTCTTATGTCTTAATGCAAGCAAATACATTGGTTATTTAATTAGTGACATGGAAAACCAGCAAACTTATTAGACTATTCGAATCCTCCGAATGTTTCTAGTACATTACGGTACAGTACGATGCCGTACGGTCTCTATTTTCCAACTAAAGTAATCTAAATGGCAATAATGGTTCTCACATTCTGATATTGGTCGGTTACCGTAGATAGATTTAGCTAAATACAATCGCATACATACCTGCATGGCTACAGTCATGGGGAAAGGACTGTTGTTTAAGATTAAGCCTATTCTGCTTAGTTGTTTATGAATGATGTTGTTCATAAACAATTTGGAAACATCTTAATTTTGTTTGTAAAAATATTATAGGCTGTAGACTATTGACTATTTTCAAGATGTTAATTGTTGTTTAGGTTCAATTAAGATTGTGCTTATTGCCTTACGTCTGCATGCATAATGATTAACACATTTATTTCAATTTATTTCGTTTCAAGTTTGTAAAGTGTATAAAAACACTGTGCGGGGAAAGTACTGAAAGGCCTGCCAATAATGTTATGCTATAAGCCTAAAAGTTGCGTTTACTATAGCCTATTTATTTATCTAACGAAACTCCTTCACGAAACAGGACTGTGGGGCAGACTGTGCGAAGTTTCAGAAAAGTGAGTTGGAGTACAAGTTTAATAAACTAGCCTTGGACCGTCCGTACACCTCCCAGCACTCTTGGGGGAAAACGTACGGCGACCACAAGCGTCACCTAGAGTTCAGCCATGAGCAGTACAAAGAGCTGCAGAAATATGCTGGTGAAGTAGGGATCTTTTTCACCGCGTCAGGAATGGATGAGGTAAAAACAGACAAGATCTTTCTGTATTGGAAATGAGAATTGGCATTGTGCTCAAATGTATTTTTATTCCATACAGACAGGATTATATGAGACTTGAAGACATGACTTTTATACTCATTACATATTAATCATTTGGTATACACATGCATTAGTGTTGACTCACATAATCTTTTTGCATTAAGCATTTATTTAAAACGAATTAAACATTTTAGCTACAACACACGTTCAATATACAAATAAAATTATAACAATTAACCACATTTTATACATTAATATATCGTTTTGATTTCTCAGATGGCTGTGGAGTTTCTTCATGAGCTCAACGTGCCTTTCTTCAAGGTTGGCTCAGGAGACACCAATAACTTTCCGTATCTGGAGAAAACAGCAAAGAAAGGTTAGAGAGAGAGGAAGTGCCTCATACTACGTATGATACATTGCATTTAATACTTAAGTGTAATAGCTCAATCAGCTAGTCGGGAGGATTTTCCCCAGGTAGGTCATCCACATGATACAAGAATTACCCAGGAAACTTAACCCAGAGCGGGCTAGTGTAATTCCTGGATCATCAAGGGAAGGGTTTGTTGTAATGGAATCTTGCATGCTCTCCCCACGACACACACCTATCACAGACTTCTGTTTATCCCGCATCCCAAAGAACTCCCAAAGACCTGTCTGTCCATCTGGGCCATGTGAAACTGGGTTAGGCCTGTCACTTTATCTCTGCCAGGCCGTCCCATGGTGGTGTCCAGTGGGATGCAGTCTATGGAGACCATGCGCCGGGTCTACCAGACGGTGAAGAAACACAACGTCAACTTCACCATCCTGCAGTGTACCAGTGCCTACCCTCTAGAAGCTGAGGACGTAAACCTCCGCGTTATCACGGTCAGCTGCTAGTATGTGTATACTATATCTATGCCTAATATGTGTGTAAATGTTGTTACACGTGTGTATATGTTGTGACATTCTTGATTTGTTTTCATTGAGGACGTTGGGCTGTTAAAGGCAGTGTCAGTCATTCTTGCTGCAAATGAAAAGAGTATCATCAGTCTTCTGCGGCAGCGCCTCACACATCAAAATGCATTGTGAAGCAAAGTGTAGTAAGATAGCAAAATGACATATTTTCCTGGTAAGCTGCTGGAATGACTAGGTCTACACTACACCACGTCCCAAATTATTATGCAAATTAGAATTAAGTGTGATAAACATCATATATTTAGTTTTTCAATCAAACTCATGGATGGTATTGTGTCTCCGGGCTCTTTGGATCACTGAAATCAATCTCAGACACCTGTGATAATTAGTTTACCAGGTGAGCCCATTTAAAGGAAAACTACTTAAGAAGGATTTTCCACATTATTAAGCAGGCCAAAGGTTTCAAGCAATATGGGAAAGAAAAAGCATCTATCTGCTGCAGAAAAGCATCAAGTGCAATGCCTTGGACAATGGATGTAAACATTAGATATTTCATAAAAACTTATGCGTGAAAGAGATTTGTGGCTGATTCAGAGCACAGACAGGTTTGTGCAGATAAAGGCATGATGAGGAAGGTTACTTCCAGACAAATTAATCGGATTAAGAGAGCATCTGCTAAACTTCCATTACAGCGCAGCAAACGGGTACTTGAAGCTGCTGGTACCTCTGGAGTCCCGCGAACCTCAAGGTGTAGGATCCTCCAGAGGCTTGCAGTTGTGCATAAACCTACTATTCGGCCACCCCTAACAATGCTCACAAGCAGAAACGGTTGCAGTGGACCCAGAAATACATGAAGACTTAAGAATAATTTTCAAATGGTCTTGTTTACCGATGAGTGACGTGGATGGCCACCATGTCCCATATAAGGTTGTGCCGTCAGCAAGGAGGTGGCAGAGTTATGTTTTGGGCCGGAATCATGGGGAGAGCTGGTGGACCACTTACTTCCATGGTACAAAAATAACCACCTTCTATAGCAAAATCATCTTCATGCATGGCAGTGCACCATCTCATGCTGCAAAGAAAGAATACCTGTGTCATTGGCGCATCCTCAAGCAAAATATCTATGAGGGTGGGAGGCAGTTCACATCAAAACAGCAGCTCTGGGAGGCTATGATGACATCCTGCAAATAAATTCAAGCAGAAACTCACAAGATCAATGGATGCAAGAATTGTGAAGGTGATATCAAAGAAGGGGTCTTATGTTAACATGCAACTTGCCCTGTCAAGATGTGTTTGATTTAACTAGCTTTTGATTTTAGTAAATATAACCTCCAAATGCTGCAAGTTTAACAAATTACTATTTTATAGGTTTACAACCTATAAAATGTTTTGCAACTCTGTTGTGCATAATCATATGGAAGAGTGTATTTTGAGTTTTTTCTTTTAGAAAAAATATCCTGTTTTCATTGGGTCATTTGCATTGATTATTTCGGAAAATCAGTGTAAAATATAATTAGCATAATAATTTGTTACGCGGTGTATAGGCAGACAGCTATCAGGGCTATCAGACAGTACATGAGGATAAGCTTAGACATAAATCTACCACAGTACGGCCTGACTTCTGTGCTCCATGACTAGTTCAACCGTTTTATTACTCTTTTAATCGCCACAGGAATATCAGAAGGAATTCCCAGATATTCCCATTGGATATTCTGGCCACGAGTCAGGGATCAGTATCTCTGTGGCCGCAGTCACTCTGGGGGCGAAGGTCATCGAGCGTCACGTGACCTTGGACAAGACCTGGAAGGGAAGTGACCACGCAGCGTCCCTGGAGCCTGTGGAGCTCAAGGAGCTGGTCCGCTCCATCCGACTGGTGGAGAGAGCCATGGGAACGGGTGTAAAACAGATGCTGCCCTGCGAGAAGCCATGCCACGATAAGGTGACCCCTCCCCTCCCCCCAGTTCTTTGCTCAATGCACCGCTGAAGGAATTTGAAGGTCACAAAATGTTACATTTTGAATGAACATCCTGAGGCTGGTTCTGCTCTCACGAAGCAAGTTTAATAAACATGAGACTTGGAGACCAGCACAAAGACAAATGTTTGTAACGGTCCATCTTGTGTCCTTGTGAAACCAGCTGTGGCTGGTCTTCAGAGCCATAACAGATAGACTAGGTCTGTGTGGTAAACTGTAAAGCATTCTAGACATGGGCATAAAAACACACAATGATTTTCATACACATACTCTTGTTGGGAATTGACCCCACAACCTTTCGGTTGGGAGTTTCCCCACCCTAACCACTAATTTATGTGTCACTCCAGCTGGGCAAGTCTGTCGTGGCCAAGGTTGCGATCCCTAACGGGGCCGTCCTGACGTTGGACATGTTGACGGTGAAGGTGGCCGAGCCCATGGGCTTCCCCCCGGAGGACATCTACCAGCTGGTGGGTAAAACCGTGACGGAGGACATCGAAGAAGACCGCAGCGTCACGTGTGATGTGGTGGAGGGCTACTGCAAGAAAGCCAAGCACTGAGGAACAGAGCCTTGGTGTCATGATCTCTTTGTGGTTATAAACAAGAATAATGTTGCTCATAGCTTACATGTGTCATTCTGCCAAAGCCATTTCAAAGATTGCCACTGAGGTTTTGTGGCAGTTGAAATTCTTTGGTCACTATTCATTTTTGACTGCAGTGTTTTAAGAAAGGATTAAACCACTGCCCACAAAGCAAACATCAATGTGTGTTATACTATTTGCTTGTACTGTAGCACAGTAAATACTGAGCACACAGGACATGCACATTCAATCCTTCCATCAAACAACATAATATCATAAATGTTAGCAGAACTAGTTATTGTATTGTTTTAGTATCAGTTCCACCATTTGCAGATTGCAATATGAAACGCCCCTAAAGCCTTTCAGGTGCAAATTCTGTTAACCAAAAACACATTAATAAATGCCCAAAATCTATCAGAAGTGTTGATTTATGGCCATATTCTGTCATTTGGGTCATATTATGTATATTGTATTGAGTATAGTTGTTGCTTTATACAGTAAATAAAGTACAGCCCAGTCACATAACACAAGGAATGGAAAATGGATTATGAACAGGCTTTTAAATGTCTCTCCCATCCATGTTCATCTCTATGTGCATATGAGTGCCAATTATTGTTTTTAAATCAGCAGTTTCGCATTAAAATAATTCTGTCTATGCTTTGTTCTAGTGGATATTACAGCAGTTTAGAATGAAAAGTTAGAAGGTTACACGTATGACCATGAAGGAAGCTGCACTGACTGTCGAAGCGATGGTTTCTGTATATTGAACATTCTTGCCTCTGAGCTCCAGTGTGCGACTTCCTTTTGAATTTCCTTGATGTTTACAAGCCAGCACCTCTCTACACAAGGTGTGTTTTCAACTTAGTGATATTATAACCTTATGACCATCCCTGAACTCTCTTTTTTTTCTTTCTTTTTTTCTGTTTTATATCTGTCTCTGAGAATGTCACTGATTTAACACAATTCTACATCACATTTTTAATGAACCAACCTTTAATTACTTAGGAAATTAGCAATCTTCTGTTCTGTCAGTATAATCGTTTGCTCTGGTTGTCAATAAGGCTTTATCTTCCTCTCTAAGAGGCCATTGACCTTCCAGAATGCTCTATACACAACCCTCATTTCATCTTGAGAGTATGAACATCACGTTTGTTATTCTAGCTGTTTTGCAATTTGTTTCTCAGCATTTCAAAAACACAAATAATGATGCACTTGATCCATCATGCTGCAGACATACATAAGTACTGTATGTTTTTCAGGCTGGGTTCATACTGATGGTTCTTCCAGTTTGTTCTTCACTAATTGTGCATTTGGTTGGAGCCCAGTATGAGCAGTTCTTAGTGACTATGAATATAACTGGAATACACTGTTTATACTATGGGTTTTGTATAAACCCTATTTGGAGGTGTGTGATTATTTGTATTGCACGACATTCATGTTAACTTGACTATAAACTGGATGATTGTTAAATTAAAAGGGTTTAATTTTAAAATCTGCAGTGTACTGTTACCATAGAACTATACAATAACGACTTTTGCACCTTGAGGGTATTTGGACCACGAATAAAAATAATGTTGCTGCTTAACCACTGGATGGAGCTGATGTCATTGGTAACATCGCGTCCTCAGATCAATCGCGCCCGACCTTTATACGTTAAACTTGTATAGGCCTACTACACAAAAAATGTTTTTCTCGTTATATAATTCGTTAACAAGCCTTGAAAAAAAATGATGGATGTTCAAAATAAACTATGTAGCTAAGCTAACTAAGCAATCAAGCAAAGTTTTTAAATAGTGTACAAGCTATTCACAACCTTGGAAATAATAAGAAACACTGCAGCAGTTTCAGATGTTTACTATTTTTTTACATTCACACAAGTGAGTTTCTTTAAAGAGGATATTCCATGCCCCTTTTTCACGTTGACACAGTTCCTTGAGTGAGGTCTCAATGCAATGTCTTTAAGGGTGGGATATCAAGTGCCACCCTGGACACCCCATTGACGCTGCCAGTGCTGTGTCAACATATTAAGAATTTCAGGCATTTCATATCAATACAGTTATGATGACTACTCACAAATACTTATGAAACACACAGGTAAATATGCAGCTACACTTCTTACACATCATTGAGCAACACTTGTTCAATAACTTTTTTTTGTTCAAGAACCAGTCTGTAGAGAGACTGACTGGGTTTTAATGTACTGCAGGCTTGGGCCCAACTGGTCAAGCAGTATGTGAGGTGAGGAAGTATCATTGGTTGTAAATATAGTTTAGCTATATACATAGTCTACATCCATAGTAATCCGTAGCTAACTTTAGGTAAGAGTTTCTTATCTAAATTTTGCTAGTTTGAATTTGGTAATTTGCGTTACATTTTAT
>JAODLL010004716.1:0-10965 GCA_026546735.1 Forbesichthys agassizii | reverse complement strand
ATATTATATTCAAATTGCCCACCTAGCACTTTCTGGAACATTTTTGCCGTAGGTGTTGCCTCTCCATTAACCATTGACCGTTTCTAACTTCCGTTGGCATAACTCTCTCTTTCCATGGCTCTGAGAAGATGGTGTCAACTGTCCTGTCCAATAGGTGTGATGTGTGAGACACGGGGTGTTTCCACCCCAAGCAGCGTGTGAACATACCCGGCCGGCGGTCCAAGAGGACTAGTACATAATACATCTAAACTTATCTTAACGCCTGCCTCTCTTTACTGTCCCTTTGAATTTATTTGCAATCACCTGCCAGCCCAGTAGCAGAAAGAATATGAATGGAACATCTGTGCTTGACTGACATTAATGAGAATGTAAAGACATTTCATTCAGAGGTAAAAATAACTTTTGAGCTTCCTGTTAACAAATCAAGAGTAGGCAGTCTTGATATGTTAACAGGAAGCTCAAAAGGTAATTTTGGTAAATTATGATAATTGAACTGACAGTCTGCACTGTTTTTTTTGTATTAAAATGTACAAATGTATTAGTTTACAGTTGCTGACTTTAATGTCTTTAAAATACTGTACATTCATTATTGTCGAATACAATGTAGCACTATTACTAATTATTATTTTAAATACACTAATTCGCTATGTAATAAACATGTAATCTTAAATAATGTATACAAAGTTGTTTGCATCCTTACGACTTGGGTGGGTGTGCTGATGTTCCTCGATGCATCAGTGAAATGATCTTTAGTTTCCCTTGCTTTTTCCATTGCCTTTTCAGTGAGAATTGAAAACAATGAAATTGAGGAACCCCAACACAGTTATGTGACAAGTACGTGTTGGGAAGGGAACCTCACTAGATATTAAGACAAGAATAAATAGAACATAAACAGTAAACAAAATGGAAAAAGGTATATTAGGAAATACGTTCATATGGTGTTTAGTTTGGTGAAAAGCAGCAGGAACCTTTCTGTTTTCATTTATGTTATCAGATTAATTGTAAGAAGAACTTTGTGAGACAGTGCTCACACCCATTAAATCTAAAGATGCTCTTCCTGACACTGACAAATATTATTCTGGAGTCTCTGTCAGGGTGTAATGAAATGGTTATTTATGCAACCACGCATGCTGTTAAAACCGATATTTAGCTTGTTGACAGACAGAATCCGTAATCAGTCACCAACCCAGGGCCCAGAGGGGAGTGTGTGCTCCTCACAAAATCAGAAGAATACCGAAAAACCTTGAAGAACAGGGCTCTTCAGACTGCAGGCATTTTCATTCTAATTTAAGGTCTCCACCGTCTGTTGTGCAATGCTTGACTACAGAGCACTGACAATATACTCAAGAGTCAGCGCTGGGAAATGCTTTGAGAGCTGTGCGTGGCTTAATAGTAGATGAGTGAAGAGCGGCTATGTTTAGAGTTTTGTGTTGTGTTTTAGCCCTCATGTCAGACAGGCATGAAGTGAGTTAACAGAACATCACTAATGTAGAACATATGTATGGCCAGGGATGTCTCTATAATAGACACATATGTCAAGCTCTTTTACTTTACTTTGAAAAAGACAACTCTTTAATTATATACAACTGCTCTCTGTTACACCATAGTTAAATTAATAGCTAGTTAATAAAATAGAAACAAAATAAAAATAAGTTATTTGTTAACGCTGCAGAATTTTAGAGCTATAAATTAAGTGAAATTGGTTAAAAATGCCATATACATCCGTCAGCTATCAGTGAATTGAATTCCTCTGTATAAATCAAAACATTTTTTTTCACTGTGCCCAAATGTTCTGACTTACAGCCTCTTTTCCCTGATTGGTCCTTCAACTCTACCTTTCCTGTCAATCATCAACACGGTTGATCATGCGCACACATATCTACAACAGATTTGTCAATGCGCTTTGCAACGGCAGGCCAGCGGGCTCCAGAGGCAGGGTGCAGGGGAGAATGAAGGTGGGGGAATTTAGGTTGTTGATTTTCAAAAGCTTGCTCTCTCTCCTTCTCTTCATTGCTCCCCAATCCTACCTACAGCAACTTTATGGCTTTAATGCGAAGACGCCATACATATTTTAGCACAGATGGCCCCAGGAGACGGTGAACTTCTGACCCCTCCAGCTGTTGTGTACCGTGCCCAGTGGTTTTTTAATTTATTTCAGTCATTTCTATGTTTGCTGTACTGTTGTAAGAACAAGAAGATACAACACATTTAAGACATTTAAGTGAAAAACAGTCTTATTAATCTCCATTCTGTGTGTTTTTTCGTTGCTGTCAGCAGGTTAGGGAAGTTTGCAATATCATTGGTCAGCACTGTGTCCACCAGAAGTAGTTGCCATATTGGCCCTCACACACATAAAAGTGAAAAGGCAATTAGACTTTCTAGTGATATTATAGGTTTCCAGGTAGGTTTAAACGGCTTTGCTCAAATGTACAGTATCCTTGTCTTAATGGGTGAGTCAATAGTTTTACAGCACTGTCAGGACAGGGACAATTCTGCAAATAAGTGAAATAGATTAATCTATTAAAAAAAGTGTTTCTAATGTATGCCTCTGTTGCCGTATATATCAAACAACTACTAGATGTGGTACTTCCGAAATCAGGTAAAAAATTCATATTTAGCTATGTGGAGCACTTAAATTAAGCCGCCGCTGCTTCTTCCATTGACTCAGAAGAAGCTATCTGGGCAGATATTTGAACAGACGGAAGGCCTTTTCTGCTTCTTGTTGCTTTGTGTTAGCTTCACAGCAAAAGTGGAAAATGAAAAAAACTGATAAATAACATAAAAAAAATATGAAAACACACATTTCCATTTTTACTTGTACCATTAATTAACATTGTAAAAATAATCAACTTTCATTAACATACAGTATATTTAAAAAATATTCAAAAAATGTAAGAAAGAAAGAAAAACATATACTTAATATGTTTTGATTGGCAGAGGCTTGCTTTACATCCATGGTGTGTGTGGCTCCAGATGTGTGCGCAGATGGCAGTCTTAAGAGAGTGCGCACCTGAGAAAAGCCTGTTATTAATGATATAGTGCGGTGATTGTGCTTTGTTTTAAGAGTTTGGCGCTAGTATTTGATGACTGTTCCCAGGGGTGCGCTGCCACGTTGAGCTATCTGGGCGGCGGAACGGGAAACAAGGACAGCTGCTGCGTCCGTCCTCTCGCCTGAACCACACTGTCCCCATTCTATCTATCTGTCCGCCAGTAAAATGCATCTCTTGGCTGCCCCGTCTCCCATTGCATCCCGTGTCGCCGTACGGTGTACGCTGACTGACATTCTCATGGACGCGCTCGCTGTGTGGCCTTTTAAAAGAAACGCATCATCTGGAACACATCTGGGTCGGTGCACATTTGTTACTTTTCACACCATGATTTGTGTTTTACATGCCTTTGCCAGTTAATTAACACTGAGAAAGTACCGTGACACAAATGTGTGTTTCACAATATTAGAACACGGAGATAGGGTGAGTTAAAATGAGGTATTATGATGTTATTTTGAAATTGATTTAGCTGTTTTACATATGGGGTTTCCATGATCTATTTTTAGGTCAATGTTATTCATTCAAGTACTGTGTTATGTATTTGCATATGTATATAGTGTAAATAATGTGAACCATTGTAAAATGAAAAGGGTAAATTAAATGTGTTTCCTCTGATAGCAGGCAGATTCAGTACATAAAAGCAAGGAGCTCCTCTAATTGTATCCTTCTCTATCTGTGTCACGCAATTGGACTTGATGGACATCTATGTCACGCCACAGTTCTCTGGCTGACAGCTTATTCTGGAGAGGGAGCTGTGCTGTGTTTTAGCCAAGGCGCGGACCCCAGGGATGGCATTGTCCAGATGTTTCTCTCCCGACCAAGAGGCTCTCCTGTCAGGGGACGCACTCGTTGCTCTCATTTCATGTCCAAATGTGTCCTGCTGGATGGAAGAAGCTGACGGCAAACTGTAATGCCCAGCCTACAGATAGGAAATGCATAGCCCAACTGTACGGCCCATCTGTACATACTCAGTATGCTTTCGAAGGCCGTGTTTAGACGTAACTTATTTTTTTGGATTAAAAGCACCGGCCTGGACGTTTTTCGTGTAGAAAAAAAAGCAGCTGAAACAGTTGTTATGTGAAACACCAGCTTGTGACTGGTCAAATTTAAAAAAAAGTATAGCGCATTTCCCTCTGAGAAGTTTTGTTTCAACTGAAAAAGAAGCCCAGAGCTGCTGAAAAATGCGCCTGTGGCAGCGTTTATATTTAGTCTTTAGAACAGGGTCCGCTCCATAGGGTTAGAATGTAAAAAAAAGAGGCCGACAGCTTCCAAATAGGAGTTACGTCTGAACGCGGCCTAACCAAGCGGAAGATCCCTCTGATGCGGAGAAATGAATACAACGTGAACGTTCCAATTCCTGCAATTCCTCCAATAGCCACTTGAGGCTGGCTGCAAAAGGGAGTCAATTCCCATAGACTCCAATGTTAAAATGTCCAACTACAGCAAAAAAATGTATACAGCCTGGTTCAAAAATCAGTTTTGGTCTCTATAGATAGTCAGCATTTTTTAAGGACTCATCAGATAAAAATATATTAGCCATACATTTATCCCATTATAACGTATAGGGGGGCGCAACAGGCAGATTGAGGCACTGCAAAAATGACGACGGTCAGAGCCAGCACAACGCGGTGTTCAAATCCGCTATTGAGAAAAGCTATGGGTGACGTCATGAAGGGTTTGTCCATTTATACATTACATAAAGTTAATGGTTCTAACGTCCTTGTTGAGGAAACTAATTGGAATATCCATTCAGATAGATTTTGATATTCATAGAAGTGGCAGGATTCAATATTCAGTTAATTGCTAATAGGCGCTAAAATAATGAAGCAAAATAATATAGGCAAATAGACTTGCCTATTAAATGCACAGCAATAAACGTCATTCAACATGATTGTTATAAGCCATGAAACAATAAAGCATACATCAGTGTTGGTTTACAGACAATAAGTTAAACGTGTATCTAATACTCTTCAAGTATGAAGAGTATTAGATACACGTTTAATTCATGCATGAATAGTGCTGTTAGCAGTGCTAGTAATAAACTGGTTAACTGAAAAGTCAGAAACCATGCATGACCATTGCAAAACATCTTCAAAGGGGTGATACAGGACAAGCTAACAATTCAGGAATGCGTTCCAATGTACTCGAGTACTCAGCCGTGAAGGAAAAACAACAACAGACAGTGTGTGTGTGGACATAAAATTGCTCTTGAATGAAAGAGATGTATTGTCCGCCCTATATGCCACATCAATGACAGAACAGAGGAAAACACAAATCAAAGAAGACAGCTTCATTATGTTGTTACTTTGCTGCAATGCACACCACCGCAGCCCTGGCTTGCGTTGCGTTAAGAATTTCAGAAGACACATTTTGGGACGCAGCATCAACAACTGAAACAATATACTGTACTGTATGTATGACAATGTTTTGGTTGTGATATTTCTACATAAAAACTGTCAATTTCAGAAACATACATGAGAGTATTGGAATGTTATCATGGTCTCTTTTGTTTCTCATCTGAAACAGTACAAAGTTGTTTTCCCCAAACTGAGAAAATTCATTATTCCATCTCTTCTGTCTTCTCTATAGTCTCTCTATCTTGCCTTCCATCTCTCTCTGCCTCCTCCGTTGATGAGGCTGTGTGCCAGTTGTACATTATATAAGGAGGTGGCTCTCTAATCTCTGACTTGAGACTGTCACAATCCATCAGGGTGGGACAAAGGAGAACTTCTGTCCTCTCCAATATCCGCCCCACATCCATCTCTCCCTCGCTCACCTCGGCTTTGTATTCCCTCTCTTTGCCTCTGTCCGCTTCATAAATATTCACCAGCGAGGTGACCGGCACTTTACAGTGACTGTGTCGCTACCCATCATCTCTCCACATGAACGCGTGCACACGGGGTACTGAGCTGTACGTTTGTCAAATTCATGAGGGGCACCAAGGCCATAAAGGCCAGGGATGTACTGACTCACAGCTGCATCAGTCGTTCATTGGGCAAACAGGTGATTGATTTGTCTTTGCTAGTGTTTAGAGCATCAGACATTAAAGGTGTAGTCAGCTAATGCAAGCTAAATGTATCAAATATCTCCTCGCATTTCGCTAGCTTACTTCCACACAGCCCTGGCTCCGTAAATACAGTATAACATAAACAAAGTGGCGAACACCGCTCGTTTCAACAAAGCCGTAGTACTACGCTTTGCTTCACAATGCATTTCGATGTGTGATGCGGCCCCACGGAGGACCGCTGAGCGATACTGTTTTATTTGAGCTCAAAGTTAGCAAGCGTTCTTGAGAATGACTGACCGTGCCTTTAACTTTAACAAGTGCAGAGGGTTTCTCTGAAATGATTCAGTTATTCAGGCAGCTGATTTAGATATTTTTATATCTTACCACTTCCAATTAAATACCTGCAGCCGGTAGGATCATCAATGATCATCAAACATGCCAGGTAGCATATTAAATGTGCTTGCGCCTTTATTCATAACCAAGGTAGTCCAGCAGGTCCCCATAAACCCTGTAATGTAGTTTTGTTAGTGGGTACGTTTTGTCTTTTAGAATTATTTTAGCTTTTAGTTAAGTATTACTTCAGTCTGGGAACTCCTACTTAAAAATTTGAATTACTAAAACACTTGGACAGAGACCATCCTGTCAGTCAGGGTGCAGATGGGAAGTTAATTAGGTGTCAGTACTGTAGGTACCAGTGTCCTGTTCTTATTGGTTGAATGTGGTCCAATCACCAGCTCAATATTTGATTGACACCAACTAACACCTTCTGTATATGACAAACTTGACTTGAAATATGGAAAGGTTCCCAGCTGATTTGTAGAGTGAAACCAATCAGGATGGTCATTACCAGGCTAGGAAATCTGCACAAATGTCAATATCCTCTTTCTAAAATATATCCATTACTGCTCACTAGTTTATCCAACACAATGTATATTAACAACAACACTCGCTGTAGTGTTAACACATCTCTAACACATGCACTGAAAACCACTGCCAGCTTAGGCTCACCTAGAAGCACTGATGTGATAAGAACCTGTTTGCAGACTGTAGGGTTGTGGCCTAGGCCGGTGTGGGGCAAGGTGTTATCAGTAGGAATAGAGAGACGGTTAAAGCGAAGGAGACAAACTGTGTTGTGTGAGAATATGAGAGAGAGAGAGAGAGAGAGGGAGAGAGAGAGAGAGAGAGTAATACTATTGTAATAACTGTCATGCTAATCATGCTAACTTGAATTGAATTGAGAAAAGAGAGAGAAACGAGAGAGAGAGCTAGGGGAGGGGGTTGGAGGTGTGTGTGTGTGGGGGGGGGGGGGACGGACACAGGAAGTGTCAAGCAGAGTGAAAGGCAGGGGAAAGCAGGAAGTTGTAAGAGAGCGGCGTGGGGTCATCGAGTGTAATGGGTGTTGTTGGTCTCCAGCTCCGGTTGGCTGCTTGGTCTGCTGGTCACAGGCAGGACATTTACCCTGGGTGTCTCACACATAAATCACGTCACATGGCTGGAGGAACAGACACAGCAAGCTCTCTCGCTCTAGCATCGCATGGCACGCACACACACACGTACGGCACGCACGTACGCCCCACACGTATCTACGTTCTCTTCAAATGTCCCACAATTTATCAGTTTGGAGGTTTTTCCTTTTGTCTCGCTCTGTGCTTGCCTGACCAACCGTGTACACGCTTGTGGAGAGACTCTCTCTCTCCCTCTCTCCCTCTCTCCCTCTCTCTCTCTCTCTCTCTCTCTCTCCTCTTATCCTGGTGTATGCTACTGTATCGCCCTGCTCCTCCCTCGAATTCACTCCCAACGTCTGGCTCCCCCCCGAGACGTATATCAGCACGCATAACAGCCCTGGATTAGTAAAAATACCTGTCAGGCTGCATTTGTAC
Source organism: Forbesichthys agassizii (assembly GCA_026546735.1). Classification (NCBI taxonomy): domain Eukaryota; kingdom Metazoa; phylum Chordata; class Actinopteri; order Percopsiformes; family Amblyopsidae; genus Forbesichthys; species Forbesichthys agassizii. The sequence continues at coordinate 3,031 of JAODLL010004716.1, read as the reverse complement.
TATATAAATAAATAAACCCCCTATGGTCTCAGTATTGTTTTCTTGCTAGCCAGATGCTATCTGCCGCAGGTTCCAAGAGCTCTGGCCCCGCTCCTATTGATGTCGGGGGGACAAACAGCGGCGCAGACAGCGACAACAACAATAACAACAACAACAACAACAACAACAAGTGTGTGGTCTCCGAGCGCTTTGACGCAATTAGCTAGCAGTGTGAGAAGCATAAAGCCTTTTGTGGCTTCATCCACGCGACAGTAATGTCAACACAAATGGGACGAGGAACTCCGTCGACAGCAGCCAAGCCGCTTTGTTGATGTCACTGCGTCTCATGTGTCTGTCACGGAGCGTGAGAGACAGAGAGAGCGAGAGTCGTGATGACCCCACACAAACAAGGCAGGAGAGAGAGGGGGAGGGACGCCGGAATCTCCTATGGGAGCTCCGTGTGTTTTGCAGACGGCTGTTTCGTGAAGGGCAAGCTGGTGTAAAGGAAGTGCCTGTGTTGCAGTGGAAACCTTTAAAGCTCTGCTGTTGAATATGAGAGAAAGGTCAGCCGGTGACAGACGGCATGACAACGGGTGCATTCATAAAGCAGGAGATGGCAGTGATAGTTGATATTTGCCTGTTGATAATGCATGCTTTCATTCCTACAAGTCTTTGACTGACTATGGAATTGTGGGTAATCCAAAGTATAAAAGTATATGTAAGTACTGTATGTATAAAAGTTCACTCTGAAAGATATAATCTGGATATGGTTGCTGTATTTTTTTAAAGATAGCAACAAGCTTTCAAAGGGCATTCATGAGGTAAAGAATAATAAAAAAAACAGACAATCAAAATTAATCAACTAGATATTTTAAAATGTTTATGTGGCGAAATGATTTATGGCAAGGGGCATACAATTATTTTTTTAATTGCATATGTTTTCATTTTTGCTTTTATTCTATACAAAACAATTTTTAAATCATGATAGCCACACACACAATTGCACACCCACACACTCATCACCACCTGAGCAACACAGGTCCATAAAATGTCAATAGATTCCACCTACACAATATAAATATATCACCAATTGATCATTGTGTACGGATGCGGAAATTGACTGGTGTTACATAAAATGGCCTGTTGCCTAGGCACCAGAGGGATTAGGTTAATTTGCCACATACCCCATAAACGTAACGTAGAGAACAACAGACTACACCAGTGGCCATATTAGAAAGAGACATGAAGGGGGCTTTAAGGGAATGATAGAAGGACCAAATTATGATTAACTAACGTAAACAATGCAAACGTGAAATTCTGACAGGAAGGCAAGATGAGGGAGAGAGAGGGGGAGAGAGAGAGAGAGGGGGGGGGGGGGAGACGTTGGAAAGACACAGAGAACTACAGAGACAAATGGGAAAACAGAAGGGCGGGAGGAATGCCTATGTGACCAATTCCCAGAGATCGCCACTGCTTGGATTAGCTGCTGGTGGGAAGGGGGGATATTTTAATGAGACACGTTCTTTAATCACACCCTGACAAGAACCAGTCATCAGCACAGTAGGATGAATCATTTCTCTCTCTGGACTGCACGTCAACAGAAATATTATCCGACCAGTTTCTTAGCATATGTTCACTATGAACACACGTCTGTGTTGATACAGCTACTTCAATGCCCAAATGGCCTTTTAATACTTAAAAGGAAGAAAACGATATCGCCAGTCTAGCTGAACCGATTTGTGATTTTCAGTGGACATATTAGTTCTTTCAATAACGTTTATATCGCTGCTTCTCAATAACGTTCCTTTGAGACCCATGCATGAGGAAGATCTAATCTGGGGATTGTTAATATTTGCTGGCAAAAGAAAACTCAGCGGATTTGCTTGGATGGTTAAAGGATCTGTAAAGACAGACAGGTGATGCCATATGCTGGATGTGAGTCATCGCAATGTATAAATAACTGTAGACAGCAGTGTGTTAGCACACCCATTGACTAGACAGGAGTTGCATCACTGCATCTGCTGATATTGTCGTCTAAATTGGCATCACTAAGAGTCTCTTTTCCATCGTTCATGGCCAACACAAAGAAGTTACATTTTTATGCTTCATGGAACAATGGTACATTTCCATGAAATACTAAACGGTAATATAGTCATATAATTTGGTCTTATTGAGACCAAATGTAACTTGTGAGGCATTCAGTTCCTCCATGGATCGTTACATTAGAATGGGAGTGTAGAGGTAGCTATCCGACTGCTATTAGCATCTATAAGCATTACGTCATTGAACTGTATTCCCGAGACTCAGGTGTGAGTCCTTCATCATTGGTATCATCATACTCCATTGCATGTGGTTGCTTACATTAGCATCTGCAACTGCCTTTACAGCTAAGTTCAAATCAGTCACTTACACTTCCAAATAACAAAGACACGCTACACATACACTCATTGACAACACCTGGGCTGCATCCATCATGCATTCTGAATGCCACGTTGGGTTGGGTTGTCAATGTGAGAACACACTTTAATGGCTTACTTGGTGATTTTATAAAAAAGCTTGATGATCATGCTTCATGTTGTAAATGGAGCGAATGCTAAAGGTATTGTAAGCTACTGCAAGCTAAATGTAAGCTAATACACTTTTTGTCAGATTGCAAAATATCTCCTTGCATTTTGCTATCTTACCATTCTCTGTGCGGGTTAAAAAAAGTACACAGCCCTGGCTCTGTAAATAGGAACATAAACAAAGTGGCTCATGAACAGCGGGCTATTGCTCAAAGCAAGAGAAGGGACTTTGTAGGCAACTGGGTTTGCAAAGAGGGTTTTGTAACCAAAACTACACTACAGGTGTAGAGTGCATCAGAGCTTTAGCTATAGCGTCATTTTGGCACCAGTCTCCAGTGCCCTCATTAGGAAGCAGGGACAATGCTTTGAAGCCCCTCCCTTCACGAGAGAGAGAGAGAGAGAGAGAGAGAGAGAGAGAGAGAGAGAGAGAGAGCAGCTAATTAGAGGTCTGTCCTACTGCCTGACACATCCATGAAGCCCCAGGAGCA
>JAODLL010004715.1:0-10965 GCA_026546735.1 Forbesichthys agassizii | reverse complement strand
CAAGCCAAGATTCTAACATGGGCTACCTTGGAGCAGATAATTTCGCTGTCAGGCCTTATATTGGGCCGCTGATGAAAGCTTGAGACTCCCCCCCCAGTCCACTTACACACACAAACACACACACACACCCACGCACACACACACACACACAAAACGCATCCATACATACAAGTAAGAATGAGCAGATAACCTGTTACAGTATACCATCCATCCCAACACATTGTTGTTTTCTACCATGCTGGTGCCATACTGTAGATACTTGGAGTCACAGAGACCCCGAAGCATGGGAGTCAATGATACACATCGTTTACAGACAGGCTAGCCAGTGTGTCTATGGTACAATAAGACAAAACAAATTCAACTAATCATTACAGTTCTGTAGTAGCCAAGTTACTAACTAATAGTTACAATGACAGCAGCTAGAATTTTGCTTCTCTTCTCATGTGTATGTGTACAGTAAGTGTAGCTACAGTATGGTGGTCAGATGTTTGGCACACAATACATGAGTATTCAACACTGAGTGACAGCTCTGTAATTCAACTGTAATTTGACAGCAATATTACATAGTAGTTGATTGTCCGCACTCTAAGTCCACAACATAATGTACAGACAAAAATTCAACTGTCATTGTGAGAAAAAAAGCAAAGTAGCGTACAGTAACACGCTGCTCATTCCTGGAAAACACAAAAGGACCAGCAGAAAAACATAAATGTCTATAGGCTGCTGGTGGTTCTATGACACACTTAAAGCCTGTGATGCAAATGAAAAAAGCAGCTGCATTTCTGCCTATGGCTTTCACAGACAGTCGTCTTATAATGGACTGTTAAAGGAATTTGATTCAAAGGGAAAATCTTCGATTCATACGACCGATGTTTCACACAGAGCGTATCTCGTCAAACGAATTGCATGGTTGGTGGGATGTCATCCATGAGTACAGATGCATCAAATGTGATCATATTCTGCATTTGATGTTTGACACCCCCTCACCCCCACCACATTGCTCATGTCCTCTTCCAGCATTCGGTGCATGGCCACAGCTATAGAAACCCATTCACAGACAGTAGACCACGTCCACAAGCAACCATATACTCTTATCAATTGGCTGACGGAATTCAAGCTGCAATGTTGACCTTCGTTTCTCTGCACTGCTAGAACTAGATAGCATCTATATAGATAGCTATATTTAGTACATTGCCGAGTATATTGCTGTGGGTGTATAAAGAAAATCATTTATTTTCGCTACATGCGAGTAATGGGTAATATTAGTCTTTTGCAGTGGTAAATCAACTCACTCTAAAAGGCACAGTACCTTAAAAATACACTTTACTGCATGTTCTGTAGCGAATAAGTGCTGAAATGCTTCTATTATTAAGCTAATGTCAAACACTGCTCTAAATGAACATTTTACTCAACAGCTGTACTTACAGTGGTTGACAGTTTGCTGAGTATGTAGATGCTAAGAAATATGGTGTACAGGACAGACATTAGTGCACATGTGAGAACTGCATAACATAAACATATGCACGGTACAAGAACAGGGCGCGAAGGAAAACAAAAACTAAAGATTGGGCGAGGGCAGGGAGGGGAATAAGGTGTGGAGGAGGAGTTGGCCATGGGGAACATCAGCCTCAAAATATAAACAGCGATAAAGAGGAAGCCGAAACCTCACAAACAAAGAAAAGGTTAGAGGGGGACCAGTGGAACAAATAAACAGTCCAGCGTCCTAGTGGAGATTTATTTTGCAATGTGTCGGGTTTGTAGGGGTGATGCAGTGTGGTTGAAATGCCGAACAGAGATCCACAGAAATACATCCCAATGTATACATGTCACGCGCTGACTGACAACGCCAGTAGCAACAACGGCAGAGCGGTTCAATCTAACAGATTCTAAAGGGAACGTGAGACACATTTGTTCTTCACTTCCTCTCTCGCTTTCCTTTGTCTTCCCTTTCTTCTCGTCTATGGTACCACCGTCCTTCTCTGTCAGTCTCGTCATTCCCTCTCTCTCTCTCTCTCTCTCTCTCTCTCTCTCTCTCTCTGTTACACACGCACACGCACAGGCGATGAATGAATATCTGCCAATTTCTCCAAAGTGCGGACTGCCGTGAAATCGCTGAGTCAGCGGGCCACTTCATTTGAATGACTTTCACGGTTTAGAGCTCAGGGCACATGTGTGCGTGCATGAGTACCTGTGTGTGTGTGTGTGTGTGTGGAGGGGGGAGGGGTGTTTGAGTAAATAAGACTTTTACGAAGCAACGGCTTCTTTTCTTTCTCGTTGTGAGGCTGGAAGCACAAAGGCCGGGTATGGCGGTTGGTGACCTCACTGGCAGGGGAGAAGGGAAACAAATGGCACAGCCTTGCAGTTCTGTTGAAAATGTAGAATAATAGCCTGAAAGGAAGTTGTTAATATGGTTTAAAAAGAACTGTTGAGACCAACTCTATAAGCAACAGATGCAGTAGAGGAAACAAGCAGACTGCCAGGACTTCCTGGATTGTTTAGAGAAACGTCCATTCACTAGTTGTCATAACGTTACACTGTGACAAAGGTACTTGGCACTCACACTGGAGTCTATAGTACAGTACAGCGGTATGCTTTTTTTCTGTCCTTTTAATTCTTTTCTGAATTAATGTTTCCACCTCCAACAGGGCCGTGGGAAGTAGGCCTGTTTGAAATTGCCTACATCACATATACAGTAAATACAATATATATTAATACAAATATACCAATTAAAAATTTTTAAATTTTTATCTTGTTGTCGTTCAGCGTACCGAACTGAATCTATCAAGTGTGCATTCAAACTAGCTTGGTTTAATAATTGGAAGTGGCTGCATTGAGACTGATTGAGTTGTGTGTTTGACTTTCCTAAATGCATTGACATAAAAGCTAATAAATCCAGACAATTTTAGGGAATTAAATTTAGGGAATAGAATTTTACAAACACGAAAGATCCAAGTTGCACATCGATTCAGTTGACAGAAAGGCTGCGTTGAGAAAAAGTTCCCATCCATGCCCTATTGTCTGATGCTCTTGGCAAACAGCAGGGAACTGCATGGCTGATCCATTGGATTCCTGGGCAGCAAGAGGATCCCGTTCAGGGGTGACACTGATGGAATATTTTATAAACTGATAATTGTATTTGTAATGTTCGTTGTAAATATATATTTGTAGATATTAGTTGTTTAATTCAGCCTTGTAAGGCCCGTATCACTAGGATATTAGCCTATTGTTTTACTAGCTCTGTAATTGGTTCTGTATATCATTAGCTTATGCTTATAGGCCATGGATTGCAATTCAACGTACCATATAGGCTACTGTAGAAAATATAGGCTATAGTAATGTCTGCATATTTCTTATATCATATTTTAGAAGCACACACTACACTCAATAGTTAATACATTAATGTGGATGTATCTCCAGTCACTTCTTACCAGCTTTATTTAGTTAAATTAAGTTTTTTGTTATTTGTTTATATTGCACATAAGGCAAAGGCATATAGCCTATACAGTATGGCATACAGTGTTTGGCAGTAACTAGTTACTATTAACTACAGTACATTACTTGTAACTAAGACTGTCTCTCTTGGGGGTCATACACTACAGGATGTTTCACTTGACGAAGTCAAAATGGAGCTTGGAGAATGTTTGATGAGCATATATAGACAAAAAAGCATATCTCACAAACAAGCCGTAATATATGCCTATCTCTCCGTTTCCCACTACTGATATGGTAAGAAGTAATTTTAATAAAATATGAAGCATTATCAACAACGGATACGTGTTTCAGAGAGTCTTGAATTATTCATATATGTGCGTGTTTCTTCAAGCAGTTCAAATGATTACAAAGGCTATTACTCCTCCCCCTTGTTTTCATCTCGTCCTTGTATTGCGCTCTCATTGGCTGTATGTCGTCACCGCTGTCATTACCAGTCACAACACCGTTCATACTACAGGATAGTGACTCCCCGACAGGTCCAGATATTTAACCTGCTAAATATCCAGTTGGCTCTTGTGTCGGCAACACTCTCAGCTCGTGTTTTGAGCAATTCACACTACACGACCGTCGCTCACGGGAGCGAGCTGTGATTACCCTCCGAGTTGGGGCTTTTGTCTGTGAGCTCAAAAACTGAAAACTTGGCTAAAATTGTGTTGTGTGAACCCGGCGTAATTGAACTGACCTGTCTACAATGTTTTCACTTTGGCTGATTGTTGACTCCCAAGGTTAATTATTGTTCCAATAAAGATGATTACATTTTCAAATGAGCTGGCTACACAGGTCATTTTTCGGAAGGAGCGAGACAGGGTTGTGATTGTGAAAGTATTATCATAATGTAACTAGTAACTAATTACTTTACCCAGTAATTACTACCCAGTAATAAGTAAATTAATGTTATAACTTTTTGAAGGATTAATATGTAACTAGTAACTTATTACAATTCCTGAGTAACTTGCCCAACACTGATGGCATATAGTTTTAAAAAACAAACCTGTTTTGAATAATATTATGTCTTAAGTTAATGTAGAAAATCGATGGAACTCCTTATCGTCCATCATACTGAAAATAATCCACATTACATTTTTAGGCTATATTTCCCAGCCCTAGTTCGAACCTTGCAAGGCAGTGGTCAGGAGCCTGCAGAGCTCCAAATCAAATGCCCTTGGTGCAATATAGTGGCACTTAGAGATTATGATGCTGTGGAGTCCATAAAGTCCATGAAGTTGAAGTATGTGCCTCGGAAACGGACCTGAAAATGCCAGATGCCACCAAAAGAATGAGCAGAACCCCACATTGCTGAGCAGAGCTGAAAAGATGGTTCGATCAGGCCAGAGAAATAATAGTGGCAGCGGAAAGAGGAACAGTTGATTTGGAGCCACTTCAGCTACCCAAGGAGCTGGACAAAGTCTGCCTTGATCTCCAGCTCAAAATGCTTGGCGATGTCACCAGAATGACTCGCTGTGGCATGCTGAAAGATCAACAGTGAAATACTCCATCCTCAAAGCAGAGCTCTGTTTACGAAGGCTGAAAAACTCACAAAATGTACCAATATCTCTGTTTACCAATAGTGGCCTCATCCCAGCGATTGCTGTCCAACTTGAGGCGATTAAAGCATGAAAACGGTCCACTATGACGCAGAAGAGACTCATACACATGTCCCTGATTAATGTCCACACAGACATTTTGAGTGATTTGGCTGCCTTCATGAGGGACATCATCTCTTCATCCCAAGAACGCCAAGCCACATTTGGAATAGCCACTGGAGTAGGCCTACCAATTCAAGGTAAAGCGTTTTGTTTATTATGAACTTCTGCCACTTAGTGTAATATTTTAAACAGTAATTTCACAGATACTCAGAAAATCAAGCTTTTGGATCTGTTATAATATTGTGTGTATTATTTTGATTTGTTTATGCGCAACACCCGTTTGGATCTATTTAGCCTATGGTGAATCAGGGTTTCTAATATCGTCCGGTATTCTATTACTGTAGTAAATGCTAATGCCCCAAGACATATGCAAAAAAATGCACCTCTCACAGCACCCCCAATTTACTTCTTTCCTCAGCCCTGACCTCCAAAGGCTTTTTCAACAATTACTTATCTTGTACCCAAAGGTAAGAATTGCTGTCTTTCTCTCATCTGGCCGCAGGATAACACACAGCACTATGCGAGTGTATGAAAAGATATGTCTCTAAAGCGTTTCATAGTGACAATTTATTTCTCCAGACAGGATTTCATTATTTGGAACCCCCTCCTAAAAAAATCATCCAGCCTTTGATTCCATTGAGCCTTTCACAACGTGTTACTTTAACATGTTACAGTATGTATGGATGCTGCGTTAAAGGCAGGGTTAGTCATTCATGCATGCTAAATTCGATCTCAAATCAAAACGTTATTCCTCCACAGCCTTTCGCGGCACCCCACACATCAAAACGCATTGTGAAGTAAAGTCACTGTTTATGATACTATTTAGGGCTGTTTAGGGCTGTGTATAAGCAATATTTTTTTAACACATGCAGGAAATGCTAAGATAAAGAGATTTGAGGAGATATTTTGTAAATTTGACCAAAAACGTATTATCTTACAATAATATTGCAATAACTGACTATACCTTTAATTCTTGTTATTTCAAATACACAAAGGATGAACCTATTACAGTTATTTGTCTGTCTATGGCCAGTGTTTTTTTATGCATTAGGAAGGCGATAGACTCACAGTCTAACTACATTTTCAACTTTAAACAAGTTCTATAAATATATAAATAAACATTTGGGCTATTATCAATTGTAAATTATACAGTAAGCTGAATGTTGACTAATCACAACACATTTCATGATTGTTGCAGCTACGCTACCCTTTGTGAGAGGGGGGAACTGTTTGACTGACAGCATGCACCAGCAAGTCATTTGAAAACAGGAAAATAACGTCCCAGAAGGGCCTGGCTGTGTTATTTGTTGGTTCTCAGCATGTCCTATTATTCAGATAACAAGCACAGCAGACTTGTCAAATGTTTTGTATAACCGAATAAGGATGTATTCTTGATGTGAGTGGATTCTTAGACCCTGTGACATCACCCATCATTCTTTCGTTCATTGGGGGCAGCAGGGCAGGGTCTGACTCTAGGCTTGAAGCAGCCGTGACGTGTGGCTACAGGTGATACTGCAGCCTATAGGACCAAATGCAATACACACCCCATTCATAAATTAATTATCTGTTTACCTGCTATGCACATTTTTTTCCAGGTGCCACACATGGTTCATATTATGTTAATAATATTATCTTGGTGCTTTGGTACATAAAGTCTTTCTACCAATGTCAATAATTGTTTGTCATGACGTAATAATCATGTGACATAATCCTATGCTCGTGCAAGGTGCTGCGCGTGCATTTCTCTTGCACGAGAGTTTCCTGCATTTCGTCTCGCACGACACACACGTCACCAAAACAATGCTTGGGTTGTGGCGCAAAAACGTCATGACACTTACGTGACACTGGGTTTGTAGTCTTACTAATTACATATTGGCACAGTCTTATACTTATGCACGACAAATGCACCACAAACTGAGACTTTCTTGACTGAAAGAATTTTCTTTTAAATAGTTAAACATCATACTTTGTGTCACAAACCAAACGGGAAGTAAAAACAATGTTAATCTCGCCGTTGACTACCGTACATATTTTTTTCGTGACTTCGGCTCTCTATTACATTTCTACAAACAGGACATACTGTATGTACCCTGCAAGCAGATGGTTCCGGCCATCAGAGCGATAAAGACGCAACCAGATCAAAGGGATAAACGCGGAGAGCGGTGGGCCACATACACACAAACACATACAGTATTTGTCTGTGCTCACACAGATGGATGCACATGAATGCACACCTTGAAATGCTGAAAACTCCTTATCGCCACAGTACTCACATAGATATTCACACAAATTATGTTTGGCTGAGAGCAAGGATATGAACGATCAATCGCACACACACACACGCACGCACACAAATACAACAGACAAGATTCTTATTTTGTGTGTGCACGTGCATACTGTACGTGTGTGTGAGAGAAATCGTACCAATTTTCATTGCACTCCAGCAAAGAGATTTAGATATGATGCATACAGAGCAACAAAGTATGACAAGTGGCAAACGCGCGCACACACGCACGCACACGCACACACACACACACACACAGAGTATGCATATCAAAATAAGATGTAGTCATTAGAGAAAGGGGAATTTGTCAAAACAGAAGGCAATGAGAGAGATGATGTGATTGCAGCAGTCACTTGACAAAGATCTGTTCCCTGCAGACAACATCTACGTCCCAGCCACATAAACACCTCCAGGTTAGAGGGCTTTATCGGAAGAGGTATTCTTTCATGCTTTTACGCCTCCTTACAATCCTATTTGGTGCACACGCTTTGCCCTCTCTTGTCTCATTTTCTCTGACACACTCTTTTCCCTTTCCTTCATTCACCACACTGTTTCTCTCAGCAGAGCACGGTCAAATGAGATGATCCGCTTCACCGTGACACAGTTGGTCCGTTAGCCTACAGAGGACCAAGGAGAGACTCCACAGCCCCAGATTACAGATTAGAACTAAAATGCTAAATGTCCTCCTGCAAAAACCACTCTCCAGGTCTCCATGTCTCCATGTCCTTATGTCTCCATGTCCTTATGTCTCCATGTCTCCAGATCTCCATGTATCCATGTCTTCAGATCTCCATGTCTCCAGGCATCCATGTCCTTATGTCTCCATGTCCTTATGTCTCCAGGTCTCCACGTCTCCACGTCCTTATGTCTCCATGTCTCCACGTCCTTATGTCTCCATGTCCTTATGTCTCCAGGTCTCCATGTCTCCAGGTCAGAGGGAAAGTTTTTTAGATTTTTATACCTGTCTGCATGTGCACCCATCTCCCATATGCGCACAAACAGGCACACACTCACATGCACATGCACACACATATACACACATACACATGAACGCACACACACGCGCACACACACACACATACATGCACGCACACACACACACACACACACAAACACCCCTCCTTGGTCTACTATGTTCTGTAATCAGTCAGTTGCATTTTTAATTCCCGGAGGGATCGTTATGCAGAAGCACATTTGGAAAAATTGTTATTGAGCAATTTGTGTCAAATATTTATGAGGTGCACTTTGTTATTATTAGTAAAAGGTACACTCCCCAGTGTGACAGAAAGGCTCTTTTGGTTGGAAGGTCACATTCCTCTCTGCTATTCCCCTTGGTAGGGGAATTAACATGGGATTCTATGGGAGCTACTGTATAATGCAAATGATATACCAAATATACAGCATACTAGTACAAATGTAATGACATGGCTTGCGGCTCTCATTGATTTGGGTTTTAGCTGTAGGCATTAGTCATGGAAATGCTTCCTAAAACACTGCCTGTGTGCCTGCAGGTGGCTCAAAGTGATGTTCCTTCTGTGAGTGGCTCCTCCTGTCCACAGACAACTGTCAGCTATGGCAGTTATTTGGCTTTATTTATCATCTGTGTATGCACATATGCACTCACACACGCACACACACACACACACGCACACATGCATGTGCATGCACAGACGCACACGCGCGCGCACACTGTAATCCGTCGCAGGTGTTTTTTATCGGCATGTACTACAGTATACCCAATTTCAGCCTTATTTCAACCCTTGCTGGCAGTGACATTCAAAAGGCTCTCCACGTTGTGGGAGGTGATATGTGTATACTCAGTTACAGCGAGTTTAGTTTTTAAGTGTTTAGCAGCATCTTGCTTGAGGAGAGATTAACGGCAGGCCGTTTGAGTTGGAAGTGGACCACCATAAGCACTAGACCATGCTGTCACTCTCTCTTCAACAATTATAGTGACTGTGTTTAAAGTATACCTGAAAAAATGTGTAACAAATTCTCATTTATAATGTTCACATTTACTGCAAGTGGAACTCTGTGGTGACAACTTTCTGACCTTTTGGTTTGTGTGTTTAGCCTCAAATTGAACTGAAGCGTGAGGCTGCGTGTCTTGGGATGTGCCCGGGTCAAGTGCAGCTGAACTTAACCAATTAAGCATTTTCTTGGAGGTTAGATAACAGCGTTTAGTGAATTTAATTTATAGACGTGCACACACACACACACGCACACGCACGCACACACACACACACACATGCAAATTATAACTGCATGCGAGTGCGCAGACCTACATCAATGTGAACACACAATAAGATAGACTCACTCCAACACAGAGAGCGTATATTATAATTTTACCCACCTGTGTAACTGCGTTTCCTCACAGTCACAGTCTCTCCACACGTATGCACATGAGCACATGTGCACGAGTGTGTGCATGCGCGGGCACATGCGTGTGCTGTGGACGAGGTTGTGGTGGGGAAATATGAGTGTACAATACATGGCTGATCTTGTGGAGTGTGCACGTGTTGTAGAAACACATTGAAGGGAGCTACATGATGCTGGTGGTGAAAACCTGCGGCGGGATGTGAACTGCTGTGCTAAGGGTCTGTAGAGCACAGCCCCTGTCACACACAGCAGGCAGGCTCACACTGGAGGGTAAATAATGAATAAAGATACAAGATATCCTGTGTAGTACAAATAAACTGGATATGGCATTACAGCTGGTATTCATTAGAATGGCTGATACTACTCCTGTATTCTGGGGATGGTTCATCTAGTCAAATATTACAGTAATAGCTTTCACCCTTGTTTAATTTCATAATTTCTTGCACGTTTAATTGTATACTATATTCAAAATAGAAACCATATATAAATATATATATATTTTTTTTTTTACAGTACTTTACCATTACTGTAAGTAGAGTCTTTTCCCCGTGACTACGGCAGAGTTTGATAAAGCCACTGCAGATGTAATTACGGTCATTAAGCACATTTTGAGCTAAATTGCCTTGGTCAAGGTTTTGCTTAGTGGAGGGAAGGAGGAGGCTAGCCTTACTGCACACAGTCAGACAGAAACAGACAGCTGTGTTCTCCACAAGATAGTGATCTGTGTGTGTGCGTGTGTGCGTGCGTGCGTGTGCGTTAGCGTTTCTCAGAATAAAATTGAACTTTCACTGTAACATTTTTACAAAACTATGGGTAAGCAGTAAAAGCGCACATTCTATATTTCCTAGACTTCAGATAGACAGAAAGAGTAACAATGTGTCATGTGTAGTAATGAAATGAAAGTACGTAATGCAGAGAGACTTTGCCACACGGCGTGAAACATGAAATATGAACGATGAGACCAGATATTGATATTGACACAGGCAGCAAGCGGTGCCTCCTCTATTAGACGGGACAGTGTGTGGCCATTAGGAAGCACATTAGCATGACTCTCTCCATCCACAGGGCTCCACTCACACTGTCCCAGGGAGACGCTGACTCAGATCACATGGGTCCACAGGAGGAAGGTGTGTGTGTGTGTGTGTGGGGGGGGGGGGGTCGGTA
>JAODLL010004714.1:0-10966 GCA_026546735.1 Forbesichthys agassizii | reverse complement strand
GGGCAAACAGGCTCAATATACAAGGGAAACATGAAGTGACGAGACTAACACCGGACTAGGACCACGAAACATTACAAAAATAAACTTAACTGTATGGTACAGTAAAGTTTCGTGTTGTGCGATTATGAGATCCAGATCAATGTGAGACAAACCCTGGTGCTAAACAAATGTCTAAAGCAAGCCAAAATAATAAAAATAATGTAAGTCAAAAATAAACATTATCAAACAATGTAGGCTGACTTACCCTGTTATGTAAGGATATTGCTGTTCCTATAGTCTAGCCTACATGTTTGTTATTCACATGAATTGTCAAGACCGTGCATTCAGACTGGTGGAATTATAAAATACTGTAGCTCTCAAAATTATTTTGTAGTTCTGTCTGCTTCTCTATGATATTTCAGAACTATTATTTGAGAAATGTGCTACTCCTTTGGAATACATCAAACACCACTAGCCTGTGCCTATAGCAACAACTAAGGAGGGTGGGGAATTGAATAGTGGACTATAGTGGATTTGCCAATGCTGGTAGCCTTATGATGGTCATCAAAGTAGGCAAATAAACAAATGTAACTCGAGTTAGACTACATCGGACGTAAAATTAAAACATGATTACAAAAAAAAAAATGTTTTCTCATTTTTTCATCTCAAAAGTGGGGGGGACGATTTTGTTCTTTATGAAACAAAATCGTTTTACCTTATAGTTATTTATTACTAAATACATTTGTCAACTAAGTCAAAAATGTCAAATGTAGTAACAGGTGGAATTTGAACAAGCAATCTCTGTGATACAAGCACCCAATGCATTTCTTAACCTAGTGAGCTAATCCTATTGAATAATAACAGCGACACCCTTAACAGTCACTCTGAGGATAATTTCTTTCAATCATCTACTTTACGTCAGGGTTCCCCAATACATTTTTACCAAGGGCCAAAATATGTCAAGCATGCCAACCCAAGGACCAAAATGTGCAAGGTTATACACGCACCCACAACACTGGAACTGACATTTTTTACATTTAACTTTAAAAAAAAAAAGGTAATGAATGTAATTACAAAAATACAACTACTACTTACAGCTCTACAGCAAGTAGCCTAATATCTTTAGGCAAACATAACTGAAAGTTTTTACAAAGCCCTGACATAGCAACAATACCATTAAGGCTGATTGATCCAAACAGCTTTCCACAGACAGCTATCAACAGCATCTCTATAACCACATTCATTCAGCTCAATAAGAGTAAGTAGTCTGAGCAAATACTCAAACTGAAGGACAGTTGTATTCATATGTTGATTTCTGTGTTTTTTTACGCTACTGAATGATCCTGTCATGGTCTGTGGCCGATCCAGCACTGGACCACGCCAGGCGGCAAGTTCAGCACCGGACAGCTCCGTTGCCTCCAGCCACCTAATTTTCCACACGTGCCGTTTTTGTTTGTTTGTCCCTTCTCCGCTTCCATGAGTAGCACACATGAACTTAAACCAAGAGTCCATATAGCATTAGCTTTACGCTTCTTTTAGTAAGGCTGGCTGACTGTAGCTACTAACAGACCAGCCGGCATATCTTCTCTGTGTTCAGAACTGTGGAACGTTTACTTAACGTACAATCAACAATCTGCCTCTTGATTGGCTGTCTGTTGTTTGGTTACAGAGAGCCAATCAGATACATTGTATGGGTGGGTCCTCTGAGAATATGTGTGTTGACTTTCAGAAACACGTTTCTTGCTTTACGTTTGCCAATGGGTCGTTGCGGGCCAAACATTTTGCTCTTGCGGGCCGGACCTGGCCCACGGGCGGCATTTACGGATCACTGATCTACGTGACAAGGACACAATTAATCAAATTAATGAAATTATCAATTTCTTAGGTTCTTTGCTCATTATGATAGAACTGGACACACGTTTATTTTGAATACTGCTACTGATAAGCCCAGTTTTCCATGATTGTTAATAGTTGCCAGCTGATTAAACCTGTGCTTTAGGTACCATATTCACATAAAATCTAAGGCTATAGCTCTTAACTGGCTGAGTTAGATGGTGAAACACTAAATATTAGAAAATAATTTCAGTGGTCCCAGCTGTAAATGTCATTGATTGTTAACCCTTATAATACATTGACATGTTGATAACACATAGGCCTCTTTCAGAATTCTCTCAATTATAGATGCATATAAAGTAGTATAGTGGTGATAGGGTATCATGTCGCTCTGGGATGGGGGAGTATGAAGCTGGAAGGGGAAAATCACAGTATACTCACTACAAAAAACTAGACTACACCACTGAGCCCAGCTAACTAAGGGTAAGTGTATGCTATAGTAAAGGCTCTGTCATTGTCATGCCCAGGGTTGCGCTGATGGGCGGCGCAACCTCGTCTTTCATTTTGCCTCGCCGGTGTGATTCTGCCGGTGGTGGACTGCCCATGTTACCAGTGCCCCACACCCACACGTGCAATCAGCCGAATGCCTTCAGCCATGTGGTTGTGACGGCATATAGGCTGTTGAATCCCTGTAGTGTTTGTGGGTCATTGTTTCTGTTTGCTTAGGCGTTTGTGTGGTTTTGTGTTACATGACTGTCCATTGTTGGTATTAAATGCCAGCAGTGGCTCGTTTGCATTCCCTGCATCTGTGTGTGTGTGTTTGTCTGCACTCACCTCTCCATCGCAGCGTTACAGGCGTGCCTATTAAAATAACAGTGGGGCCTCAAGGTAAATATGAAAAATATGAAAATATTAAAATGTATAAATTCCAAATTAACATTTGAGATGTAATATTTTGAACCGTAAGGTGCCAACACGCTACACTGTATATACTAGTCATAAGTCATAAGACTAGCTTTCTCTAGTGAAAGCAAAGCTGCTGTTTGAACTGTTTTTACCCCTGATAGACAAGTCAACAATGAGAACCACATGAAGGAAGGAAACTGGCACCCAGACAGCAAAGCATCATAGCCGTATTTCCAACATGTGTTGGAAAGAATTTTCAAAAAGCTCAGTTTTAGCCAGTACACATGGCGACTAAAGGATGCGCTTTAAAATACATGTTTGGGCCTAAAAACACTGGATGCAACAGGACTAGGAGTTTTTTCTAAATCTAAATTTTGATTTGCTATTCCATCAATGGAGTAATGTACACCTGCAGAACCTAGGGAAAAAAACAACTCTTCCTCAGTGAGGCAGAAGCAGAATACAGTTGAATAAGTTTAGAAAGATGACAGGATTTATGCAAATTTTGACTTGTTTTTTTGTTTCTGTTTAAGATTAAATGGAGTTCCCTTGAACAGCAACAATTGTATATGCTGTACGAATGAATGGGTCTTACTTTCTTATTGTTAAATTTGTTAATAAAACGTATTTACTTTGGCATCCATGCACAATTTGCTCATTCCCATTATTTAAAGGGATCTCAGTTTATTCCCGCCATTCACAAGATGATGTAAACAATACGATAACAAGACAATAAGAGCATTACGCCATGTCTTGGTCCAAAGTGAGACAATGGGGAATCAAAGCATTTTCTTTTTGAACTGCCTTCAGGGGATTTGGAGAGCTGACAAGTGATGACTCAATATACAAAATGATGCCCAAGGGCACTTTGGAAGGACCAGGAGGCATGAGTGAGGGACCTACTATAGTCTTGGAAGGCAGTTAAGCCAAGGGGTTCTGAATCACACATTTACAGTGATAGTAACGCTGGAGTCATTCGGCTCTTCACACTGTGTATGGGAGGTTTTAATAAATAATGTAATTAAAAACAGGATGGGATTTAAAGTCTAAATCTAGACAATTCATTGATTTACCTTGGGAAATATGTTCCTTTTGTTGTTTACTGTTACTTCCACTCACTATATTATGAAATTAATGAATGCAATGTTCACTTCTGGAGAGGTTTTGGAAGGATAATTCAGGCAAAGTCCTGTGGTTTTCTTTTCTCTCATTATCGGGATGTCTGAAATCTGTCTGGCCACCATTCTACCTGTCCATATCCATTCTACTGCCCTACACTGTCTGTAAAACCTTAAATATACTGCTGTTAAGTCTCTGTAGAGATTCAAGAAAGATGGTTTTCAAAAAGGACACTGACACTTCCCGCAGTCATTTGTGTCCTTCCAGTCTAGCTGGTGTTCAGTAGAAATAGGTGAGGATTTTAATTTCTGTGGGATAAATCCAATTCTAGTTTTCACATGTATTACATAATCAACATTTTTGGGAGTTTTCTTATAACCTAAAACGTTATTGTGGTAAATGTTAATGATCAAAATTGCTGGCTAGATCTAGCAAAACAAGTGTATAGGCATAGGTTTAGGTAGGGATGCTATGGACATGTCCCTACCAATTAAATTGTCCCTACCAATATTCAGTTGAATTAGCACAAACCTCTCTCGCCTAAACTGTTTTGTCAGATGGAAAAAATTACACTATTTTTATCCACTAGGCCATTGCCTAGTGGCCGAGTGGTGCTGGACTGTGTCAGTGGAAACAAACATTTCTGGACTTTAGGGCAAAACACACGTGTTTGGCACCAGTGGAAACGTAGCATTAGTGCCCTAAAACCAAATGAATGTGTGTGTCTTTTCAGCTCTGAAGGCATCACAGCGGATAATTTACATTTGAGTGGTTTAGCATATACTGTATAGAAATCTGGTGAATACACAATGTACCATATGGGAGAGGAAGTGTGGTTACCAACACATTGTTCAATGCGTCATGAGTAACAAACAGAAAACAGACAATTTCCAAGTACTCTGAAATTTCAGTGTAATTTAACTAGCTTGTGATCAGATTTTGATACAGACCTCTAATCGGGTCATACTTCTATCTGTAACAGTAATGCATTTCATTATAAAGCTATGGAACATGATAATGAGACACAGAACCATAAAAGAAACTAAATAAGAAATAAGAAATCAAGAGGAGTGTGGGGTCTGTCATTCAGAGCCTGTCTATCAAGTGCATCTTGCCTCAATGCTCAGTACTGAAATAACAACTAACTGCCTGACACATTTAGCTAACCAACACAGCTCATAACAAACACTGTCCATTAGCTCTCATTGTGCATCATTGTTTTTCTGTTGTGACCGTATGTGCAATACATATGTAAATATAGAACTATGACTTTCCACCCTAATTTCCTCCTCTGGCACATTGTAACCTTGGTGCCCAGTAACCACAGTGACCAAAGATTTCCTGAAGATGTCCTGCACCCAGGCCACAGTGAGTCAGGACCCCCGGCTGTATGAATCATTGGCATCCTGAGGCTACAAAAACCCTCATCATTATCTCTGTCTCTCTGTGTGCCCGTCTCTCTCTTTCTCTTCTTTCCCTTCTTGCACTGTAGGAAATGCTGAGGTGCAGATAAAGTAAATAAAAGCCATTTAGTTTACCGGGACCCCGGGGGAAAGTGTTGTTGCCTGATGCTGCGAAGAGGTGTCAGGTCGTTCTGTTGATGTGCCAGAAGCATTATTTTCATATCTGGTCTAGCCTTCTGTTTAGTTGCCATGGGGGGAATTGCGGCCCTATCATTTCATTGTCATTAGTATTCATGACCAATCAGGTCAGGTACCATTCTTGGGACCATCAAGTGGTATTGAGTGTGGTTGTAATACTGAAAAAGTTTAAAAGCTTGTATTGTTTTGACATTATGTGACATAGTAGCTTGTTTACCACAACATGATTAACCAATGCCAGTTAGTTTTATTATTATGCATTCCAGATCCAGAGGACTGATTTGGCTCCATTGTTATTGTGCCACTTTCCTGAAAAGAAATAGGGTATGCTGTCAAAGAAAATAGCTAGTTACTGTAAGGCAATTTTGGAGCAGTGCTTATTAAAAAAAGGACAGTTTAACAGTAGCCAAAAATGAACCATGTTCATATTAAACATGCACAAAGATGAAGTTGACACAGCTATTTCCAGTTCCTATAGCACTGCACTTGTTCTGCAGTCGTTTCCTTGTAACGGCCACAATTCAGTTTATATATTTTCTTAAAGATGTTTTGCCCTTCCGTTCTTCATACTTATTTTCTAACCTTCTGATTTTACTGCTAATGTAGTCTTTCATTCAAAAGTCCTTGCCGTGTGCTTCCAGACAATCCACTTATCATTCTCTCTTCTCTTAATCACCCTCTGTTTTTGTTTCATCATTGCAGTTTGGTGCTATGGCCTGTGGCAAGTGGTTCCACTCCTTCATGAAACAACCACCTTCTTTCCTGACCTCTCCGCACTTCACCTCAGGCCCTCACTATCTTCAAACTCGTGCATCGCTATAGTGAAGCACTACACTGCATGAAATCTATCCCATAAATGCTCAAACCTGAGCCCAGTTTTAACGTTTGTGTGTTTTCCAAAAGTGTGTTAACACGTGGAGTAAGCACGATGTTGGAGAAAAAATGTTGATACAGTATTTGATCTCAATATCATAACAAATATCTCCTTTGAGTGTCATAATGTGATCCCTCAGAAGCTCTGCCCCCTACATTAAAATATTATATAACCCCACCTTGATTTCAATGCATTGGAATGCACATCATAAGCTGGTCCTTACACGCTTCTCACTCTGGACCAACAACCAAAACACACTTGTGTTTTGGTTGTTCTGTCTACTCACAAAGGTGAGTAGACAGCTGGCATTTTACCACAATCCACTAAATATTCACGAGATTCAATAGATATTTCAAATGTTGATGAAGCAAATCAATCGACAAAACAGTGTGTCACTACTACGGGCAAGACGTTCAGCTTCATGATCATTTGATTGAATATTTAGCCATTAGGTGATTTTAGATTGCAATGTCAAATTAATTACATATGTTAATGGATATGCACCTAGTGTAAAAGATAATTGAAATATTGTGTTTTTTGGACAATTTTCTTCCTATAGATTACAATATCTGAAATCTCAAGTGGTCCACAACAGATGCTCGTTAATTCTAGTAATTCCTTGTATTGTCATTCTTCTGTTCTTCTCATTTAAGGTTCTCTGCACTTGGGATCCCATTTTTAAATATGCTTAACTGAGGAATCTATCATAATTGCTGTGGGGTTACTCAAATTGTCTTTGTTTTCCTGACAACGATAAAGAAATAACCCCCCTTGGTGTACCAATTGGAAAACAAAATGTCATGTGTGCATGCTAAGTGCAAACTTGAGTGCCTCTATATGCGTTGGAATTCAACAACCAAAATAAACCAAGGCATTTTGTACAAAGCATAGTGTGAAGCCATGTGAGCAGATTTTTTAGAAACTCAGCTGAAGTTGTTTGTTAAAACAGAAACACCACATTATCTCTGCAATTGCCGCTAGAAAATGGGCTGTCGGAAAAGGGGAAGGACCTTATCATGAGCTGAGCAGGCTGGGTGTTATTTCATTTCTTTGCACCAGATTACCAGACAATGGATGTTCATAATTTGTGTTGTGTGGATACAGAGAGCACGTCTGTGTGTGTGTTATTTGTGTGTTTTTATTTTTGAACATGCAACAAAATCTCTTAACCTAATACCAGTAACCTGGAACGTACAGCGGTGACTCAGTGCTGGAAATGATAGGTGTAGGCAGGTGATGTGTGTCTTTGACTCCCATTCAATGCTTCAAATCAGTCTCACCCAAATGCTTCTACAGCTTTCATATCCATTACTGCTGTCCTCTGCTTGCCTGCATTGCAGATTACGTGCCATCATTTCCCTGTTTAGCATATGAATTGAACTTACAACGTGTCTGCACAGATCGGCTATTATATTCGCCAATGTATTAAAGGCTATGAGACCGCTAATGACATACGCCAAGAAATGCATTATTTTCAATTACGAGCGAGAACGCAACACAAGTTCAAGGTCGTTCAAATCTCGTTCTTTCATTAGGCATTGTAATGTATGCGAACTGCAGTCATAATTAGATAACACATAGAGGTGTTTGCTTTATGCAAACATAATTGGCCCCTCTCTTGTTTCACTGCATGCCATTGACATTATTGAGGCTACTGTTCCTCTTGCTATTCAATGTTTCATCTAGGAGAAATACAAATGCAGTTCAGTGTGAAATCGACTCACACTGGCAAAACTCCAGCGACAGGGAGCACAGAGCGACTTTCGGTGTCAAACTGTGGGCTGCCATTTTTTTGGATGACTCTCTCATACCATCTCTCGACACGTGGCACATCTCACTCACTTGCTAATGAGTTTAATGAAGTGTGAGCAGAGCGCCTCTCTAGGCCAATGAAGCCATGTGGAAAATTGATCAGTCTGATGGCCAAATCCATGCTCACATTAAATAGCTAGACATTATGCACACTGTGGCAATGTTAATACACAAGAAAAGCATTTCAGAGGTTTGGAAAAAAAAGTTTTTCAGATGCTGAAGATACAGAGTTTTAAGTCTCATTTAAGTTTCATAGAGGTTTGACAACCTCTGTGAAACATTTTTTGATGTATGTAGTCTAAAGTATAAAGTAAGTCTGCAGTATATTTCAAATGAATAATACATTAAATATCTTTCTAATTGTTGTGGTGTTGCCCCTTGGTATAAGCAGCTGTCTATTAAGGTTCATTAACACATGGTAAGTTATCTAATATGGTGTTGTACATGGTCTTTTCAGGAAAATATTGCATGTCATCAAGCCTATTTATAGGGTATGTGAACACATCAGTGCGCCAATAACTAGCCTACAGCATATTTCATTGAAGGCTTTTTTCAAGACGTGTAAAAAGAGAATATACAATAGCCTACATTCTTGTATTCCTGATCAAGGACAATACCTCGGCATGTAGAATGACCATCACCCAGTTAGCAGGGATAAAAGCCCTTACCATCGAGCCCTCTGGCAGTGTCATGGCCTGCCTATCAGTGAAACATCAAGGAAGGGTACCCACTGATCCTTTCAATGGGATCCATGAAACCATTAACTATACCACCATAAGGATGGAGTGTACTGGATTGCACACTCATTCCTTAACATGCAGTATATCAAGTCCTATGGTGTTGTTATATAAACTACAAAATACAACTGATTAGATACATTTACTATTACAGCAATATGCCTCCATATTGCACTATAACAATTTGGAGCTGCTGTTATCGATATGTCTTCTTACTGGCAAGAAACAAAACAAATGTGAATGTTGTCAAGACTTTTGCCCTAGAACACCTGATTAAATGTGGCCAAACCACAGCTGTGGAGGCAGCTTTTGTGTGGGTGTTGGTGGACAGTGGTGCAGTGGGTAGAGCAGGGCGAGAGGTGAAGTCACTGGTTTGAACCCCGCTAACTCCTCCTGTCAAGGTGTCTCTGAGCAAGGTGATCAGGTGTCTCCTTGGATGGCTGGCACCACCAGTCAGTATCTGGTGTGACCATCATTTGCCTCACGCAGTGCAACAACTTCTTTGCATAGAGTTGATCGGGTTGTTGATTGTGTCCTGTGGAAGGTTGGTCCACTCCTCCAATGGCTGTGCGAAGTTGCTGGATATTGGCAGAACCTGGAACACGCTGTCGTATACGCCGATCCAGAGAATCCCAAACATGCTCAATGGGTGACATGTCCGGTGAGTACGTTGGCCATGCAAGAACTGAGATTCTTTTGAGCTTCCAGGAATTGTGTACAGATCCTTGCAACATGGGGCCGTGCATTATCATGCTACAACATGAGGTGATGGTCGTGGATGAATGGCACAACGATGGGCCTCAGGATCTCATCACGGTATCTCTATGCATTCAAAATGCCATCAATAAAATGCACCTGTGTTCATTGTCCATGACACACGCCTGCCCATATACCATAACTCCACCGCCACCATGGGCCACTTGATCCACAACGTTGACGTCAGCAAACTGCTTACCCACACGATGCCATACATGCTGTCTGCCATCTGCCCTGTACAGTGAAAACCGGGATTCATCCATGAAGAGAACCTCTCTCTAAAGTGCCAGACGCCATAGAATGAGCATTTGCCCACTCAAGTCGGTTAAGACGACGAACTGCAGTCAGATCGAGACCCCAATGAGGAAGACGAGCATGCAGATGAGCTTCCCTGAGACGATTCCTGACAGTTTGTGCAGAAATTATTTGGTTATGCAAACCGATTCTTGCAGAAGCTGTCCGGGTGGCTAGTCTCAGACAATCTTGGAGGTTTAGATGCTGAATGTGGAGGTCCTGGGCTGGTGTGGTTACACATGGCCTGCGGTTGTGAGGCCGGTTACACATACTAAATTCTCTGAAGCGCCATTGGAGACAGCTGATGTTAGAGAAATTAACATTCAATTCAACAGCTCTGGTGGACAGTCAGCATACCAATTGCACGCTCTCTCAAAACTTGCGACATCTGTGGCATTGTGCTGTGTGATGGAACTGCACATTTTCGAGTGGCCTTTTAGTGTGGCCAACCTAAGGAGTGCTCATTAACACAGATTTAGACAGAACAATATTTGAGAGAAATGGGCCTTTTGTGTACATAGACAAAATATTAGATCTTTGAGCTCATGAGTTCAGCTCATGATGAATGGGGGCAAAAACAAAAGTGTTGCATATATTATTTTGTTCAGTGTAGGTTGATAAACTGGATATTCTGACCTATAGCACTTGTTCTTTGTTTACTGGATTCGCCTATTCCTGTTCTGTGCCTTCGCCTATAGTATATCCGTGTTCTGATCTTCAGCCTGCGATACGTACTAATTCTAGTCTATCCCCTCTAACTCATGCCCTTTTTTATTATTATAAAAAATGTATCCATCAAAGGATGGGTACATGGTGGCCATAAAAGGATGGTCAGAAACCAAAGGATGGTCAGAAACAATGCTCAGGTAGGCCGTGGCATTTAAGCAATGCCCAATTGGGACTAAGAGGCCTAAAGTGTGCCAGGAAAACATTCCCCACACCATTACACCACCACCACCAGCCTGCACAGTGGTAACAAGGCATGATGGATCCATGTTCTTATTCTGTTTACGCCAAATTCTGACTCTACCATCTGAATGTCTCAACACAAATCG
>JAODLL010004713.1:0-10967 GCA_026546735.1 Forbesichthys agassizii | reverse complement strand
CGACCTGTCCAACTACTGACAAATGTACTACATGTAAGTCGCTTTGGATAAAAGCATCTGCCAAATGCCGTAAATGTCTAAATGTAAATGTAAATGCTAGTTGTGTGATGCTAAACTAAGAATTCTAAGTAGTTGGATGTGCTCTGAGTTCACAAGTAGGAACTCCAATTTTGGCATTCTATTGTGTTTTTTCTATTAGGAGGTGAAAATTTCTCAATTTCTGAATTGTCTGGAACGCAACAATATATTCATAAATGGATATAAACCCTATACCCTACATTGGCATGGTAATACTGAAATATTATGTAATCCTTAGTACTTGACTAAAACATTTAACATTGAGGCATGTAATATGTAGGATTGTTACATGATGAAGTAATTAAACTAGTTTTGGCAAGGTACTGTATCTCCCAGTACTGTGTATGCATACATTAACATTTCAGCAGATTATTACATTTTGCATCCAATCGCCATTAGGTCCCGTGAATGAAAGCTGTTTTGTATTGGAATGTGTATCCAATTGACACAATCGCACCCATGCACACTGCACACAACTACACACACCCCACAACAATATCAATGTATTACTCTCAGCCCTGCCCTGTCTGACCAGTAAATACACACTACAGAAACCAATTGTTTGTCTAGCATTTGACAGTGAACAAAACACACGTTACCATGCAGCAATACAAGCTTAACACGTTCATCAAGAATTCTCTCTTATAAAGTTGAGAAAAAGATTTGCTAACACTGCAAACAATGTTTAGGTAGGTGCATAGTATAGATAGAGATGGTAAAATAAAGGGACTGTGAATCCCAAACACTGTTGACTATACTTTATTGGGTGATGGAGATGGCTGAATTAATTATAATTATTTATACTTATTTATTTATTTATTTATTTATTACATTTAAAAAAGAAACATGAATGAAAATAGTGTGAAAAATGCATTTTGTATTTGTATGCAACTTCCAGCTGTAATGAATAAAAAGTAGCTTGATCAACATTACCAGGTGGGTAAAAAGTGAGTCCAGATGTTGAGTGTTTCATTGGTCAGTTGGAAGACACTCAGAATACAGTCAGTGGCTGAGCTGCATGGATGTCTGTACCCAGAGATGATGCTGTCCTCTTGGAAGACCTGCAGACACAGGTGCACCTCAGTGTACAGTGACTACTCTGTAAAGCATGCTTCTTGAAGACTACAAGCCAGTACCAGAAACAGCAGGTCCTATTCCCCTGCTGCAGCTATCCACTCAACTATTGAAAATGCATCTTAAGTACATTATACTGTGGGAAAATACAAATCATGACAAACAATGTACAATGTAAGTGATTATTATTATTATTATTATATTATTCATTAAAATCAACAAGGACAGAGGAGAACTTACTTTGGGTACTTGGTTGATGGTTAAAACCCGTGGAAACCGGATCAGGCTGAGCATTGTAAGGGGAATATGTTGTTGCTGACTCAACGCACCGAGCTGAGCTGAAACTGAAGCAACTTGTCAGTGGTGCTGCTACAAGACTGTTGCTGTTGCCATGCCATAGGTAGGCCCACCCCTTCCACTCAATTCTCCCCACTCAGCCTGAATACTCACCTGGGCCCTCCCAACTACACCCCTCCTTTCTCCTCCCTCTCAATTTCTCCTCCTTTATTTTCTCCTCCTGTCACCGGTCAAACTTCTGTATCCTGCACACACGCACCCTCAGAAAAAAACTGTTTATATTTCCAAAGGTTTGATGAACCTCATTATATCAGACAGACAACAATCAATGCAAAGGTTTTACCTTTATTTGAATGGGCAATTGCTTTCCGAACAATAGCAATTACACAATCCTTTCACAAAGGGCTGAGAGCACAGCTCAACGAGCAGGTGTTAAGGATAATTCTCACTAATATTAGTGACACAATACAATCAAAAAAACAAAAACAGCTGGGACTGACACTAATGGACATGGCTAGCATTGTTAGCACCTAGCCATTTCCTTCTAAACACAGAAACACACAGGCAGCAACAGCAGGCTTGACACATTTAACCTAGCTTCAAACTACATGTGCTATCTGAGTTTCGCAGCCAATGATAAGCCTCATATGAATGGAGGGTAGGAGAGACGGGCGCGAGGTTCCCCAGCAGAAAGGTAAACACTAAACAGAATCTCTTTCATGCTGCTTCTTATTCGCCTCATGTTTAACTGTGACTGTGTCACTCTAATAAAAACCTGTCACGCCCATGGAGATGAGACAGCCACATCATTGCCGCCTTGCTATCTTGTTCAAACTGGGAATTTATGAAAGCAAACATGTAGCCAGGGAATTGGGACGAGGAGGTGCGGTATTTGAAAATAAAATATTTTGTACATGGTGGTTTGTTTGATGATTTACCTTTATTTCAAGGTTTGTAATACAAACCTGTGCTAAACTGATTTACAGGAAAAGGATGTTAATGCTTGATGCCTGTTAACCATATACAATACAAACAATCTGTGTCCTACTGTTTAGACATACAGTGTTATCACCTATGTAAGCTGTAAGCTTAGTATTAAACAAAAATATTTGATTAGCCAACATGTGTTATGTTAACCATAGCCACAATAAACCAGCACAATACAAACAAATGTATAATGGTAAATATTGAGTTACACCTTAGGGGACACCTTCTGCTCACTCTCAGAGGGATGAAGTCAGCATAAGTCATTACCAAAACAACAATGAAGGTTAAGGTGTGGAATTAACTTGGAGGAGAGTGTTGTCTCCATTGTAATGGTTAATATGTCAGTTATCAAACCACATAAAGAATTCACTGGCAGGTCGAGTGTGGCCAGCTATGTCCTAAGTGGTAACAAAATCAAGGTTAAGTGTCATCAATATCATTCATTATGCATTGTTAGTAAAACATTATCAGCTGTGGTTAAAATCTATATAAATTATACAGATTTCTTTAAAGGGCTTTAGAGTGTCAAACCACCACCACCACCCATTTCTAGGTGACTTTGTGAAAAAAACTCCCGTCCGGAATAACCAGTGACACGTCATTCCATAAACATATTTATGTGACAATGTAGTCAGTGGAATTCTTGGGGGCGGCGAGGAGAAGGGGCGGTTATGTAACATATAGCTCAATATAGGTAGAAGTACCACCTCATACATGAATACAATAGTATAATTAAACATGAAATTAACTGATTGTTAATGAAAATGCAGATTTACTATTCAGATCCAATTTTTAATTAACAAGATTTGAACCCTAATACACAACTCTGGAATAAATCAAGTGACCACTGCAATAGTCTCTCAGTTTGGCTATTTATACATTATTTTATTATGTTAATATATATTTACACATTTTATTATGTTTATATATATATATATATATATATATATATATATATACACACACATTTTTAGTTTTTTGTTATACTTCTTTTCATTTAGAGTATATGAAAATATATTTTCTTCCATATCTGTATGTATACATGATGATTCTGATGATGTTGGTGATGTTTGGTGTTTTCTTAGTCAAATTCTTAATATGATGCTCTGGCTGGACATACTGCCTTGATTCAATTCAATCACAAGATGGCAGTGTTCACAAGCTCAACACAGTGGTCCCATAGCAGCTAAAATAAACACAAAATTAAGGACTTTAATTTTAGAACGTTTTAGAACATGGCATGCAATAATGTAATATGTATGCAAGATGAAATAAGAAAATAACTTGTTCAAATCTAGGCTGCTCGTTTTATTTCATCGAGACTAAACAGTTATATGTACATTACGAATTAAAGCTTGTGCTTGCTATTTATTGGCTGCTGAGGAGAAAGCCTCAAAGGTTGCTTAAGGGCAAAATCCCTCCCAAGCAAACCTCACCATCAAATGTTTATGTAACATTGCACAACCAATAGGTTTTCACATTAAGCATTCTATTTTACGGGTTATGTTGAACAAGAAATCATCAATCTAACTAAATGATTAGTAGCATTCAGTATTGTTTGTACAGCAGTGGCATATGTGGGTTGATGAGCTCTAAGAGACAGCCTGTCTGCCCTAATTCATAATTAATGCTCATTAAACTGCATGCACCCTCACTCTTTATACGCTTTCCTAAGATGTCTTGAAAACCTCATGTTGAGAACAGATCGGAGCAGAAGGGCAAAATACTTGCAATGACATCCATGGTGGTAATCTTTGTCTCGACCCACACAAATTAAATGTACATTTATATTTGATCATTTAGCTGATGCTCTTATCCAAAGCGACTTATAATAAAAACCTTTGTTGATAGCTGGTGAAAAAAGCCATGCGCTCTTTTTAACATTTGTAAAAGCATTCTATTAGAACAGTGACATCGGCAGTCATACAGCTAGATATGGTGCAAGTGGCTTGAGTTGCATTCCAAGAACCCATAATATATCACATTCCTAAGTGCTTTAGGACAGATCATTACATAATACAATGAGAGCAGAATAGGATTTCTACCCATTTTAGAGCTATAAGGAAGAGTTCAGTAGGGCATGCCAGCCAGCCAGCTTAGATGCTAGACCAAAGTGCTCGGGCAGGGGCTGGAAACCTGACCACTGCTTGTAGGGTGAGGGGAACAGTTAACATTAAGTGCTCCCTCTATAGACTAGGCCAGCGGCAAAGACTTGTATTGTATGCGTTCCATGATGGTAAGCAGTGAAGCTAATGGAATGTGGGCTGGTTGAACACCAGACTGCTTATAGATAACAGATGATGGCAGCTCAGTGTGATCAGTCAGTTTATAGAGGCAGAGAGGCTCAGTGTTCAGAGCCAGAGATGTGTTTGAGCAGGTACCATATGTTTTGTAGGGATTTAAGACAGATTCAGCCGCTTCCATGAACATGAAAGACAACTGAAGGATAAAAGGGTACAAGTAGAACATGCAGTTTTCCTTTTTGTCCACATGAACAGCAAGTAAATTGAATTCAGGTGCTAATTTGATTAAGCAAGCACAATATAGCCCATGGCCGTATTTAGATTGTTCTAATGGCATCACAGCTCACAACAGCAACTTAATGGCAGCAGAGGTGGCCTGTCTGTTCTTTTGTATACAGGAATTAAAAAGAGAAATTGACAAGAGTAGAGATTCGCTAGTCAACAGGAAGTGACTTGGAATGTGATGGGAGGACGATGATCCACTGTTACACACAGATAAGAGAATGTAATAAAATGAACTGGGCAATACATTTAAGAAACAATGCTTTTATTTTTTTTTAACAACATTAAAAGGCAATTTTAAAGCACAAATATTTAATATTTATATAAACAACTCTTTTCCTTTCAATATAAAAATGGTAGCATGTGCACATTGTGCTTGGATTGCCAAGTCTGTACAACCATTCTGGTCTTTCTGTTAAGTCCCAGTAAACAATTTATTGCATACATTTCAAGTGACCTAGTATGGCCATATGTTCAGTCTTTAGTGGAGCAATAGAAAATAAATGTTGAAATGAAGAGAAACAATTTACACCCATCATGAGTAACAATAGCAGCTTTCTAAAGGAAGGCTTTGCACATTGAAAAGAAGTAAATGATAATAGGTGGCAGTTGTGCTTGTTTGCAAATTACACAATGAAATTGCTGTGCTAAATAAATACAAAACTTTTTAAACCACTTGTATCACTTGTTGCACATTTCCCCTTTACTATAGCTGTATACCAATGACCGATTATACAGAAACCAGCATTTTCAAAAGGCAGTGTCTACTGATGAGATCTTAATAAAATGCGGAAAGGAAATATTTTAGCACAAAAAAAAGCAAACTAAAAGTAAATTGAAATAAGACTTAAATCAAAGACTTTGGTTTAAACAAAATTAAGCCCGTTATACACACACACACACACACACACCTGTGTCCAACGTCCCTTGGAAATTATACACCATTCATTGTTCTACATAAATGGCTACTATGAAATATGCATAGAAGTCATGCAAATAGCTGGATCACTTCAGAAATACATCAGTTTTTACCACAACTATTTCATAAACATTTAAAATAGAATTTTTAATTCCCCACCAGCAGCAGGCTAAGTCTTGCTTATATATAGTAAGAATGAATATGCAAGTACAAAAAATGGAATACATCATTGAGGGTCACAGAGGAGTTGGGGAGGTCAGAGAAGTTCCCACGGCATGGAGAAAAATATAACTAAGATTAAAAGTTATATAAAGAGGCAATCTGAGATTATTTTGTTGGTTTCAAACACAAGGCTGCAAGCAACCCCTCCCCCACCTGAAAACACAGCGACTGTTCTGTGTTTTGAAGGGCATTATATACACAGTGGGACAATGTCAGATTTCCCCTTTAAGAAAATTCAAATGAAATATAAACAAAAAGAAATGTTCACAAAAAACACTCTCCTTCCGTGACCTATGAAAGCCTTAGATTTATCAAGGGGCTCAATTTGACACCAACAGAGAAAGCTGACTCATCCTTGAATATAGTGCCAATATTCATGCACTTCAGCCTATTAGCTGTGTAAAGTGGATGAGTCTTAGAAAAGCCTCTTCTTTTACCTGTCAATCAAATATTTCAAAAACAGGCTCAATACAGGCCAACACATAAGAATTAAGTACAGACAGACGGACTGCTGGAATGTGCATTAGCCTTCTAGCAGCTTCATGTAAGTGTTAAAAATGTATGTGGATAATGTCTTTTTAAAACCATTTAGAATGAATGAAAAAAGGTCTGGCCTGTCCACAATCCGCCTCTCCTGACAGACCAACCCTAACAAACATTTAACACACATGACCACGCCACGCACAAGCATCAACCCACAGAGTAGTCGCAAGAATCGACACCAGAATGACATTCAAGTCCTCGATGTCGCCGTTCGTAGCATGGTTTCTGTAGATATCCACATTATAGAGCTCAAGGGAGTTATAACAGCACATCTTATACTGTGGCCAGACATTCGATGGTACAGCATACCACGGTCTCCCTTAAATGGCTCAGATGAAACACAAGCCCTCCCCAGAGCAACCCATCACATGACCTAACCTGCAGCCGTATGGGCGCCCCTGACCAGATTAGAGCCTACCCAGCAGCTCATCTGAGCACACAATCAAATTGCGGTCCGATGCTTAGGAGAGCCATGGGGCAGTATGAATAGCAAAAGGGAGCGGCCCTGGCACATGGGGAAGTCCAATTAAACCGTTTTATTTCAGATTTGTGACTTACTGTTTTTAATATGAAATCAAACTGGAAGAAACAGTGTACAACTTTGTGTTACGTTTCTATCAATGCACTGGACGTAGCTAGAGGCAAAAGCTAAAGATAAAACATTCTCTCTCTCTTTCAAACAATTCTGAGGATTTTCTGTGGTTTGGGAGGGAAGCTTCACTGTCCAATTGGCAGCCATCATAATCAGGTAGTATAAAATGTATCTTCTACTTTTTGTTCATAATATAAAAAAAGTATAACCAGGTAATAATCTTGCAAACATTGCAATTTTTAGTGGGAAAAAAATATCCAGTAGAGAAATTCATCAATATATTGAATGAATTTCCTTAAAGATTCTTCCTCAAAGTCTTGTAATTCATATCATATTCTATTATTTACAGAGTATTATTTCCATAAAATATGCAAATCTGGGAGGAAATGGTCTAAAAAATAATCTGAGAAGATTATGATGATTATATTATCCCAGAAACTTGGGAGGGGAAAAAATAATAACTAAAACATCTCCCTGGCCACAAACGCACATCCTGTGAAATAATGTTTGTACATAATTACAAACTCCAGCAAAACACAGAGCTACTTTTAGTGTTCTTCCTGGGCCTGACTCCAATATCACCATTCCCTTGTAGCGACGAGGACAGATCCCCCAGGTCGACTTCCAAAACAGCACTGGCGAACACAGACGGCCAAAACAGGGGCGTCACATTCACACACACTTACATTTTATTCACTCGTACACACGCACACACAAACAGTACAGTTCTTCCTAGTTGTGCTTTGCACGTCCCCCCTTCAGGTAGCTCTTCCAGCGCTTCACCACGTCCTTGAAGATGGGTGCACTGTCTACGGAGGCCAGCAGCTGGAGCTGGTTAATGTGCGTGGTGTGGTAGTCCCAGCGCGCCAGGTTGGGTGCTGTGCCCAGGATGTAGTGGCGCAAGTCATAGATGCTCCCAGAACCTGTGTCATAGAGCGGCAGCATGGCCTTGAGGGACTCCATGCCCTGGCTGAACAGCTGGCCGGCCTCTCTGCCCAGCTTCTCTCCGGCCGTCTCCGTCAGGTCGTAGAGTCCCAGCAGGGAGTAGATGAAGCCGTTGAGGACGAAGGAGCTGGGCGTGGTGGGGTACTCTTCATACCAGTCGTACTTGCCCATGAACACGGCTTTGACCCCGCGCTGCGACGAGGGAGCCTTGTAGGGTCCTGTTGCCTTGAGGGCAGCGCCGAGGTAAGCCTGGTCTTTGGTGAGGAGGTAGGCTCTCACCAGGGTGGACATGGCCTGGCCCTGGGCCATGGCCGAGTACCAGCCGGGCTCCAGGGGCCGGAAACCCTCACCCAGCTTACGGGTGACCATGATCGGCCAGCCTCCGCGCTCGTCCTGGTTGCGCAGCAGCCAGTCGCTGGCAGCGAAGAATGCAGCCGTGTGGGCAGTGGTGGAGATGGTGACGTTGTCAAGAAAACCACGGCCGTGCAGCGTCAGACGCACCACCCGCCTTGGCATGACCTGAGAGGGAGAAAGGTGAAGTCATTTCAAAACACCAATGGAATTTGAGCTAAATATAGAGTGATGTAGAAAGCATTTAAAGCCTTCCATTTCAGGTATACCATTTGAATACGGGTACAAACACGAGCATAATAGCTGAGCAGAACTAGCATTTCCTCTTCAGTTGCCATGAGTACCCTCTTTTGAGGAGCCACTTACAAATGTTTTACCAACGCACATGGAAATACGAAGCAGAAATCCACAGCCCACGATTGTGCAAAACCAATGCACCCAATTATGATTACGTGTTTACAGAGACACATACGTTTATAGACAACGCTGGCAATGCTAGACATTTGACAATCAGGCACTGAAAATGTGACGACCAGTTTGAGGTTACCTTTGTGGCCTTGACAGCCTTGGTGTTGGACAGCCCCACACCCTTCCTGAGGTCTGTGAGGAGATCGCGGGTCAGCGTGCTCCAGGCAGCGCGGGGTCCGATGCCGTACGTGATGTGGCGGTCTTTAAAGGCGATGAGCTGCGTAGTCGTGACGTAGTGGATGACGAAGGGGGGACCCTTTTCTGTGGTCTCCAGGACTATAGACATGCTTCCGTTGGAGGTGAACTTTAGGTCCAGGGAGAGAATGAAGTCCTTGGAGTTACCCAGGGGTAG
The DNA here is from genome assembly GCA_026546735.1 of Forbesichthys agassizii. NCBI lineage: Eukaryota > Metazoa > Chordata > Actinopteri > Percopsiformes > Amblyopsidae > Forbesichthys > Forbesichthys agassizii. The sequence continues at coordinate 1,614 of JAODLL010004713.1, read as the reverse complement.
AGACACCCCGTCGGATGATTCTACACAGGTTGGATTGGGGGAGACAGTGCAGCACCAGAGAATATGTCTCATGAAACGTGAATGCGCTGACTTGCAGAAGAGCCCCAACTTTTAGTGCACCGCCTTTCAAAAAAATCTATTCTCATCAAAAACCAAACTTTGCCAAATCTGCTGAAGATGCCCTCTTTGTCTGTTTCGATAATAGCAGCACTCCTACTTATATGCTCAAGATTCACATGTAGCCGCATCCTCTTGATCAATAACGCGGAGCAAATTAACACCCACTGTCAAAACTCTGTAACCATGGTTCTTGTGTTATGATTACCTTGAGAGCTCCTAACAAGCTGTCAATTTGCATGTGTGTGTATATGAGAGAGAGAGAGAGAGAACAGGAGACAGACAGGGGAGAAGGAGAGAGACTAGTCTCATGAGATGGCAGGTCAGATGTGTCACTGTGCACAGGGTTTCATTATATGAATGGCAGAGTGGGTGAAGGCTGCAGCAGACAGCGCTGCATAAGAAGACACGCGGTGTCTCCTCCCTGACAGGGCAGGCACAGGGTGCCGGAGGGGCGCCCACGCAGACAGGACTCAATCACACGACTCCACCGCCACTCGCGCCGGTCAGCCGGATAGTCCGGGCTCATTTCCTAGACTCATCTCTCCCTTAGCCCTTAGCCACGCTACAGCACAGACCAAAACCCCTTCCTAACCAAGGCATGAGGGAGGGCAGGGGCGTAGAATGAAGACTATTATCCTGATAGTGCCTTTAAAGTCAGCCGTAAAGATAGAGACAGTGAACAAACGGGAAGGGGGGGGAGCTGGGAACTGAGACATACAGACGGTTCAATGAGGAGGAGCGTGAAGGAAGAGCCAGTCTGGCAGGGGCCTCTTGTTGACTACGGCTCTTTAATGCACTCATAAATCCATTACTTAAGGCAATGCAGAGAGTAAGTGGATTTGTACTGTGGCTCTGTGATTACTCCACCATCAATAAACGGATGGGCAGGGGGCTGCACTACACCAGCCTCCTCTACTCTCCTCTGCTCTTGCTCTGCTTAGCAATGAGCGGCTAAGGCAGACGCCTGCGTTTCGTACACGCCCCGGCTGGGAGAGAGCGGGCGGAGCCGACGCGCTGCGGAGCCAGCTACACACCCGGGGGGCGACGCCGGAGGGAAAGAGATCACACACGGCTGCTTCCGCCCATGCTGCGAGCGCCGCTAATCCCTTTGATTGGTGCTGATGGGCATGGCGGGCCCATCGCTGAACCGACGGTGGCACAGAACACTGGGTGCCCCGTGGAAGGACAGACGAGCTGCGGTAGCGCACCGTGAAGGAGGCTACCGCTAGACGTTAGCGCCAGGGGACAGACGATTGATCCGCTTGGCAGGAGGACTTGAGAGTTTAGATGGCGGTTACCCTAGGTGAGCCGGCGATGGCACAGACACAAAACCAGGCAACGTAACAGGGAGGGAGACGAGCACGAGCTCGGTTTGATCAGGATGCACGATTGAGGGGAGGGAGATCCAGAATGAATAAAGTTAGTGGGATCATAATGTGTAGGAGGTTTTGGAGGGCTGAGAGGGGAAGGGGGGGGGGGGGGGGGGGGTGTATG